>AYEL01086976.1:0-17924 GCA_000484575.1 Olivierus martensii
GGTTTTGTGCGCCGCGAGTCACGTGCGCTCCATGCACTCCGTGCGTGTGTGTTCGTGAACCGAAGCATCGTTCGTAAAGCGAAGCAAAATTTGTTCGCAAATGGTGTTCGTAGACTGATTTGTTCGTGAACCGAGACGTTCGTGATCCGAGGTACCACTGTATATAATATATATAAATATTAATATTTATAAAAATATAAATATTTATAAAAAAAAAGCTTAGATACTCAAGCTTTCTTGAGCTTTTTCTTACTATCTGCTTGTCAGCTTGAGTTTTTGAAAACAGCTGATTTTCAGCAACTCTAGTTCTTATGTTATCCATAAATTCTTAATTGCAAGTAGTTAGCAAATAAGATGTTAACTCATATATAGGTTGTTGTCTTGTCTCAAATGCTATTTATCTAATTCCCCCACTGATCAAGGAGGATGGTATAATAGGTCATGGAACACCTATTATACTCCATATTCCTTTCCATTTTAAATATATTCAAAAAGAAAGATAAAAATTTGATATTGAAGGATTTTAATAACCTAGATGCTGTGGGATTATAGGATACTCACGGACAGAAGTTGCTGTGAAAACAGTGAAGAATATCTGAAAGAAAATTTTCCCTTTCTTTTTATGAAGACACAAGGCTTATAAGATACTCTAGATATTGATCTTGTTGCTATGCCAATAGAGTAAGCCCATCAGGGGAATTTGAAAAATTTGAGCCTGGACTTTGAGACTAGGAGTTGACTATAACAGTTTCAAAATTAATTAATGGAATGAACTCATTAAAATAAGAATAAAGATTCTTGAAAATATTGATTCAAATAAGTTTCAACAAACAACAATTTCAAGGATAATAATGAAGATGCTTTTTTTGCTATTCCTTATCTTTGTCTTACAATTTATTTGCCCAAGCTATCATAAAAACTTGTGTGTCACATTTTGTATTATCTGATATTGCAGATAATCCAGATGAACTGGCTATAATTCAATAAAAAATTTTTCTTTTTCTTAAATTGTTATTTAGTGTCTAATTTCATATTTTGTATAAATATCTTGTAAATATAAAATAAATGTCCATATTTATTATTGAACCAAAAAAAGTGATAAATGAAAAAGTGGTAAGTATATCGAAAGCATGGAAATATGCAGTTAGAATGAAAGATTAACATATATGCATCTGTGTGAGGTATTATTTATGTATACATCTGAGGGACTAATAGTAAACGTGTAAAAAATAATTGTTAAGGTTAGGATTTTTGTATGTAGCTTTATTTTTCTATTTATAGTTTAAAAAGATGATAATTAGAACAAAGAACTCTTTTAGAATAGCTAGCGTTCTAGAACGATTATTTTGTATATGTAATGAAAAACCTGAAGATGGCTGTAAAGAAAGAGCCGAAAACGTTTGTTTTAATTTAATTATATGTTATTAAAAGTGTTTTCTCAGCTGCTAATAGTGCTGTTATCATTGTTAAAGATTGTAAAATAAATGTTTTGTTTTTTTTGGTTAAAATTTATTAACCAACAAAATCAATCTGGAACAAATCATATCATTTTAATATTATTTTATGGGAAAATTTGTCTGAGTTTTGTGCTCTTGAATATTGTTGCTCCACTCCTAGAATCAATTATAATGTAACTTTAGTAGATGACTATATTTGAGTTATAATTATGTATGTTTAGCCAAATTAGAATACAAGTAGGCCTCAATTTATGCACAGTTCAAGCCTGATATTATAAGTCAATGTGATTATAAGTGGAAAATATCCTAAATTTATGGATTACCCTCTATTAATATTTATTATGATTCAATACTTTATTATAATAAACTTAACGAATTCAAAACTACAGGAATACAAAAAGGATAGTATAGGTACATTTAACCATTGTGCATCGATTCATATGCATATGAATCCATATTGATCACAGAATTTATCAATTTTATCACCATGATGAGTATCATAAATCAATGATATAAATTGAAGACTGGCTGTAATCATTTCTATCATATTGAAAATCTCTAGTATTTTTTTAAATAAAGTACTCGTGCATATCATCATATAGTCAGAAATATAATTTAATAATAATTCATATTAAGATTCATATGGTTTGATTACCTTATTAATTGAAATTTGTCTTATGATAATAGATACAAGCTCAATTTTTTAGGTAGAACTATTTATTTACTTTTTTAGAGGAACTGGAGCACTTTCAGCTTGATTAAGCCATCTTCAGCAGTTTTTAGTTTACTTACATAAAACAGAATAAATTTGGGTTCTATTAGTTTGAATTTGAAATTAATTAAAAACAATATGGTTGCTCTGGTGATATAGTTTTTAAAGAAAAGTACATATAATATGCTTGTAGAAAGAAGGAATATTATAAAATATAATTATAGCATTTATGATATTATACATTAAATATTTATAATAAATAATAAAAATTGAAAAAATAAATATAATATAGAAATAAAATAGATAAAATAACAAAAATAAAATAAAGTAACAAATATATAATTTTTACAGCGAACATTATTTCATTGATTTTCATTCAACCAGATCCAAGTTAGACTGTATAACTTCCGGTGTCAGTTCATTTGACGTATGCTTTATTTCACTAGTTATATATTTTGAAGGCTTCTTGCAAGTTTTAAGTCCTCTGTATTTGTGACATGATTAATAATGTATGCATATCTCCATTTTATGGAAAGATCTGTCTCGTAAAATCTTTGTGGAAGCATGGTGCCTAAGTTTCCATTTGCTATTTTCCATTTGTACTCAAGAAAGCACAAATAGGACATTGCTTCTTGTTTTAAATTTCTTTTTGTACTTCTGATATAAATTTCCTCGTTTCCTGTATTATTATTTTTTGCTGGGATAATATATACTTCAGTGGACATATGGCAATGCTGTTTAGATTAGATTTATTATTCTGTAGCCTATCATATATTAGCTTTGTTCCAGCAACGTATTCTGAACAAGTTCTGAACATTTGTTTAGTGCGCTTGGATATAACAAACACATCTATATACACAACTTTTCGGACTCCTTGGTACTCTTTCTTGAGTGGAAAGGGGTCCTCTAAAAGCTTTGACTCCTTCTTATTAAAAAAAAAACCAGTTAAGTCCACTTTTGGTTGAAAATGAGTTATTGTATGAATCATATATAAAAACACAGTGATAACTTATGATTCAATTTTGGTTTATATTTTGTTGTCATGTTATTTATGTCCTCTTTTACAAGTCGTATGTCAAATTTTATATATTTGATGCAAAAACCAGTCGTATGTCAAATTTTATATATTTGTTGCAAAAACCAGGTAAGTCCAAATACATATTCATATTCTCGAAATGTGCTTTTTGTGACTTAACTGATTCTTGCACCAAACCCTTCAATTTCATTCTCTTTTTACAGGATTTGCTCTGATTTAACACTATCGTCCTAAAATCTATGAAGAAAAATTTTTTCGTATTACAGTGAACGCAACGCTTCTTTCGCATTATTCACCTCCATATTGTTGTTTTTGTTTTGTCTGCATTTTGAGTTTGCTGTTTAAAGTGAAAAGTAACTTTTTTTGATGTTTAATGGTATAAAAAATTTAATAAAAGTTAAAATCAAAATCTTGTTTTGTGTAAGGTATATTATTTTGCATAATTTTTGTGTTTATAAGTAACATGTTATTTTTGGTATGGTTTTACATTAGCGCCATATAAACGAAAATAGTATCGATCAAAAGATGACGATGAGTAATCTTTCCAAAAGGATTGCACTATTATCTAGTGCGGACGTCGAGAAAATGAACGATAAAATTATATTTCTCTACAAGCAATACCTGCAGTACCTAAACCGATGAGCGCCACCATTTGGTAAATCTAACTTGAAAAAAAAATCTTTATCATTAAAGAATTAAAAATTAGCCTCTCACAGACTGATGATTAAAACACGAATCGGCAATTCCGTTGTGTTAAAGATTCATTCAAAAAACTACTATAAATCTCGAATTTCAAACCAAGTTTCAAGATGGCGGCACGTACCGGTTTATTGTCTGTGGAAAAATAATATAACTTCATCTCATTTTTCATTCATTTTCTCGAATCCTGCACCATATAGAAGTGCAGTCCTTGTGGAAAGTTTTTCTACTCGTTATCTTTCGATTGGCACTATTTTCATTCATATGGCGTAATGTAAAATTGTACCTTATATTTCTTTTCAAATGATAATTTACTTTATATAATACTTTTTCCTATACATGTGCAATCTTTATGAAATAAAAAGCGCAAGAACGTAAAAATAATAGGATTCTAACATGCTTTTCCATAGGATTTATTATATTATTTCTGGAACCAATCTTCTAAATTCCCATAGATACAGTATATTTTTTTACACGAATTTTTTACATGCATTTTTCGGGAACATATCTATCATGTAAAAACAAAATTAAGTGTACTATATATGTATAATTAAGTATATACTAACATAATACCCGAATACTTTGCAATAATAAGTCTAATATAGATCTGTAATTCTGGTTTATTATTTACTTTTGTACATAACATACGTGGTTATAATATACATACACATATATATGTATAAATAATATATTAATAATAATTTGCTTTATAAATTTAAAATAAAATAACGGATTTTTGATTTATAAAGTGCCTATTTCTTTTACCTCTGACAATAGCCATATAAAATCGTTGATTTTATTAACAAAACCTCACATGAAGTTATCATCATTATAAACGGTAAATCTGTTTATCTTTTTCAGAAATATCGTTCTGTGTTAAGATAAATATAATCCAAATATTCTAAATTGAGATCATTTTCAAATTCAGATTCGGAACTGCTTTGGTCCGCCATATTGTTTTGCTGGCTAATCTATAGAATAAATTTTAACCCGCCCAAAATCGGCTGGTTAAATTAGTCGGCAGTTTATCCTAAAGATTTGACTTCGTGCAACGCAACAAGTTAAATCTGCAGATTAAAGCTTGTTTTAATCTGCAGAATAATACTCGTTCAACCGGCCCTTAGTGAGTTATATAAAAGGAAGAGTTCTTATATAATATTTTTACTTCGAGTATAGCTGCACTAAATACAATTTTCATTTAGCAGAAGTGAAAATAAATTCGGCACTAAAAATTTTATTCAGCAACTAGCATTAACGCTACCAATGAACAGATGCTAAAGTTGAACTAATTCAGATTTATCAGGCTATCAAGAGCATTTATTCCGGTTTCCTCTCAACCGAGGTAGGATGAACAAAATTTCATTTCTGTCCTTCTTCGGTTTAATATCAAACTATCTACTAAACTTCAACTTTTGGATTATTAACATGGCAAGGAAGAATTTCCAACTTTTTTTTTTTCGGAGCAATAAGTCATATGGTGTGTGTGTGTGCTTTATGCTATAGATCGTTACGTGCAATACGTTGACGAAACCAATCTTTATAAAGTTTTGAATGATTGATGTTACAAAATTTAAAACTTTTATAAAATCTGTTAGTATTCCTGAATTTCTAAATCATTTTTTTACAAAAAAAAAAAAAAAATGGCTGCCAGTGCTCAAAAAGTAATATCTGGAGATCTAAACATTGCAGAACATTCAAATTTTAAGATCTCATTCCTTATTATTAAAGATATATATTCCTATTAATTTTAGTGGTTGAGAACAAACAGAAAAAATGATTACATTATAATTATCATGAGATAAAGGTATCAGATTTTTATGTGCATCTTGTATTTCGGAGCAATAAGTCATATGGTGTGTGTGTGTGTGCTTTATGCTATAGATCGTTACGTGCAATACGTTGACGAAACCAATCATATTTTTCGACTCTCTATCAGACCGTTCATAAAATAACTCGTGAACATAATATCGCAAGAGTATCCAAATTTAAAGCTATCGTTTCTTTTTTTCTTAATTTACGATCACTTATTTTGAAATCTTCAGGTAATCCCATTACAAGATGGCGATCACATTACAGTATGGGTTTTTTTCTTATACAGTATATAAATTTAAAAATTTTGAAGCTGTTTGTCCTACATGAAATTATTAAAAGAGTTTTTCTTATATATAAATTTAAAAATTTTGAAGCTGTTTGTCCTACATGAAATTATTAAAAGAGTTTTCTTTATAAAAAAAATGGACATGACGCTATTTACTATCTCTAAAAGCTTCACCTACATTGTTGACGTTAGTTTTAGTGTAGAATCTGGAAAAATGATTTAATTTTTTAATTTACAAAAATACATTTATTAATACAATGTATTAGTACTGTAGTGCCACAACATAGAGTAGAAAAAGACATAGAGTGGAAAAAACAACATTAATTCCTATAAAGTACGTTAGAAAATAGGAAACATCATATACAGTAAACCCTCGTATAACGCGTACTTATACAACGCGGTCTACAAATTTCTATGGATCTCTACGAATTTATATTAAGGAAATTATTTTTTTAGCCCACATGGATGCACATATATACATATTTTTTGCGTAGTGTTAATTTTTTACCGTTCAAAGTGTTTATTGTTAAAAATCGTCTTCGTTTTCTGCCAGAAATCTCGAAATCTAACCTTACTTTTTCCATATGATGAGAGTCTCGTATAACGCAGCGTTTCTTTGGAATCTAACATTATATGAGGGATAACTTTACTGTATATCCAATTTATACATAAATAAAGTACTATACGTGAGTCTCGTATAACGCAGCGTTTCTTTGGAATCTAACATCCGCATTATATGAGGGATAACTTTACTGTATATCCAATTTATACATAAATAAAGTACTATACATCATTTATCAAAAAATAATAATAATTACATATCAACTACCTATCCAGGAAAGGCATAAGAAACAGAATATGCTAGAGCACATTTACATGAAACTTAAAATATTGTACATTATTATCTTACTAAATTAAAAAAAAAAAAAAACTCAAAATATTCTGCATTTAACGATGCCGAAGAAGCCAAAACTGTTTTCAGCATCAAAAATTATTTTAAGAATTTTAATTACTTTACAAACGCAAATTGCATCGAGACAAGCAGGAATTTCGATATTTTTCGTAAATGATAACCCGATTTTTAATATTGCCTACATTTAATTAGCGTAAATGCTATTATAGCTAGTTTTATAAAAAGAATTTTGATTGATTGATATAACACGGCGGCGTTAAAATTAAAAATATAAAATAAAATTCAGAAATTTAACTTTTAATGCCAAACTCGGAAGATACAGACAGTCTATACCAGGAGTCGGCAAACTTTTGAGACAGAAGAGCCAAACTTGCCCCTCACAACAATTTAAAAATTATTCGAGAGCCATAAATATATTTTTACAAATAAGGAAAATTTAAACATTGACTTAATTGAGGAATTAATATTATAACAATTTATTATATTAATTATATCTTTATTAAATGAAGAAAACAAAATCACAAAAAAACATATAAAAAATTGCTCTTATTGGTTTTAATCAGTGTGAGCATGAGTCTTAGTGCTTATTGCTCAGACCGATTAAAACCAATGAGAGTAATTTTTTCATATTGTACGCAGTGCCATGCCTACAATGTACCAAAAATTGCTCTCATTGTGTTCAACCATCTCCTCCACGTTCTTTTCCCTTCCCTGACGTCAAGCTTCGCGCATCTTATTGCCATGAAGGTGAAATCCATAAAATAAATGAAATCACTATTATGTGAAAATTCTTTAAAAATTTTATAAATGAAACTATGATAGTTTTATTTTCATTTTCAATTATACTTCAGAGCCACATGTGCCGCAGTTTGCCGACCCCTGGTCTATACCATAACTTTAAAATGATGATGCGGACAGGTCGCGCGAACTAATTTCAATACGAAAGGAGATAATTTCATGGATATTAATTATTTAAATCAGTTTAAAAACTTTTCCGAAAAGCGAAATTGTAAAGTTAGGCAATTGAAGATTATTTCCGAACAAGGTCTTTTAAATTATTAATGCCGAAAATTGGTTCAATTGTAATGCTTTTGCAGTCATACAGCAGTAAATTGCTTTGACCGTAATCTACATTAACCTGTAATTACGTATTATCAACATTTTAACCTACTTTCAGATCAACGTGCGAACAACTCCACAATTTTGTCACACCCTAGATAGATAATTTCTATTAATAGTCATACTCGAAAATTATTATTATTCCAAAAAAAAAAAAAATTCGATTGGTTTTTATAGTCTGAATAATTAAAGCAAACCATTACGAAAAAAGAGAAATTAAAAAGAAAGATGATCATAAATATTCTATGGGTTATTCATTAATGCTGTGTGAAATGTTTAAAGACCGCCCTAGACGAAAAATATTTTCGCAGATATTTTAATATTAAATCTATTAAATTTTCATTTTTATTTAAACATGTTTATACATGTATAAATACGTACATTACATGTTTAAACGTGTTTATACATTAATAAAAAAATTAAATAAATTTATTTAAAAAAAATTACAAGTAAACTTTGATCTTAAAAAAATTGTCGTAAATGCAATTTTAGTGTTTTAATCATTCATAAAGTTTTTGGCATTTTTTTTAAGAGCATGAAAACCGAACGATTGAAATTCAGTTTAGGTGATGGAATGAGAATTTGGGTTTTTCTTTCTTTTTCCTGGGGAAATTTCGGCGAACGAAAGAGAATTTAGTTGGTTTCTTCAAAATTTAGTTAGACTTAAAACAATCCATCTCAAAAATCTCCAAAATTGGTTTTTCGATTTTATGGAAATCTACTTTTGGCATATTTTTTTTTTATTTTTTTATTTTCCTCTTCTGTTTTTGGATCGAAAGAATTTACACGTTGTTTAATTTATAATTTCCTGTCGAATTTCCTTGTAGATAAAAACTGCAGTTTGCACGATTTTTTAGAGGATTATAATGTAAAAATTTTTCTATGTAAAGCTCTCGATGACAAAGAAAAAGGCAGACACGAAATCGCATTAAGGCTTTCAATTTTCTTTGAAAATGTTAAAAATTCTGCTGATATGTTATAAAGTTTATTATATAAAAGTAAAATTGAAGTAAATGGAGCGTATATCTGGAAACATAAAATCTCCACTTCATGATATAAAAAACCATCAAACTATTCTGGAAAGTGGATAAAAGATGGAAAAAAAAATACATTATATTATATTTCTCGCGGCGGTTTTTAAACTGTAATAAAAATTTGTATCCTAAAATGTTACCGAAAAAGCGGATATGTTACTTTTTAAATTTTGTAAAGTTATGATTCGAGATACTTGCTTGTTTACTTGTTTCGATTTGTCATCGTTTATAGATCTGTCTCGGATGGAAAGCAGCTAAGTTACTAAATAACTCGTGTAGGCGTTACACTGAAAGTTGCATAAGTTGCAAAATTAAATACGGTACAGTATATAAACATTGCAGATCATCGCTACAGCTTAAAATTTACTACGCATTGTTATCGATCGAACTACTATAAAATTTACAAATCTATATACAAATTTTTGTTGTGCAGTTATTAAAAATGATTTAAAAATCGCTTTTTTTTTTTTGAAGTTACCTTGCATATCAGAAAATGATACCATCAGTGAATATCAGAGGGGGGCAAGAGGGGCGGTTTCCCCAGATCTCACGATTTCAGAGAGTCTCAATTTATAACTCAATATGTTAAAAAAATATATCTGTATATTTTTATACTGTTCGAGTTTCAGTGTTTCTGAAAATTTCAAGTTTTCTATCGATGTTTTCGCTTTTCTTGTACACTTACCACTGTATATTTGTCAATTTTGTCTTTTCTTTCTTTTTTTTTTTTTTTTTTTTTTTTTTTTTTTTTTTTTTTTTTTACTATTTTTTTTTTTTTTTTTTTTTTTTTTGAAGGGCCTCAAAAATATTAGTTGTCCCCAGCCTCGCATTTTCTCTGAAAGTCCCTGGGTACCATTATAATTTTTTATAATTAATTTTAGTTAGATGATCATAATCAGCCAAACATTTTATTGATAAGGTTTATATTTAATAAACATCGTTGTAGGAATTTGTAAAGAAAATTATTGGCTTCTGTTTCAGATTAAAACATGTTTTATTAAGAATATTTATTATTATTTTTTTTAAATAACTTATGGAAAAGATATATTACAGTTTTGTAATAAAATTATAAGAAAAAAAAATGTTTATACTTCGTAAACTTGTATATAAATCATACAAATTGATACTTTAATTTTTCATTTTCATAAAGACATCAATAAAGGTTTATATAAAAAAAAACAGCGATTTAATTTATTAAATAAACTTCTGTGGAGAATTATATGTTTAGGCCTATATAGTTTATAAAAATAATTTTTATATAATTCTGTGAATGTTTCTAACAGATAAATCAAGTTTTTTTTTACTGCTAAAAGTACTAATATTTTACATAAAAAAGTTTTTGTATATAAAACGATCAAATTTTCTCCGATATTCTGTCTCGAAAACATCACAACTCAAAACTAAACACCGTTTGCTCGTAACAACTTTTCGCTATTTTTTATAGCTTACAACAAATGTGTTTCATGTTTTCCATTAAATAAATAGGCGTGTTTTTTTTTTATTTTAAATTTAGGAATTTATACAAAGCTGCAAATGTTATATTTATTACTCGTTCAGTCAAAATTTTCGAGATCTCACTTAGTGTTCTGGGATTCATCTAAAACGTCTATTGCTCTTGAATATTCATTAGTCTTTCAAAATCCTTTGACAATAATTGAATAAGAGTAAGACTAAGTGTTTTAAGATAATCGAAACTTCGAAAATTTTCTTTGTATGCCATAGAAAATGCACTCTGACTAAATTACATCTTAGTTGTAAACAAAAAGAGCTTTAAAAAAAAACTTTTTATATTTTTAATACTAAAATTTTAAATAATAAAAAAACAACAACATTGTTTCGGGAATTAAAAATTAATTGGTGATAATAATTTAATAATATTGCCTAATTTTTAATGTTTAAACAGTAGAAACGTTAAAGCAATTAATTACATAGTTGAAAATTTAATTAGTGATAAAAATTAATAATTAAATTTGAATTTTATGAGTTTAAATTAGTTTAAATACTTCCAAATTCGCAAAAATGTGAAAATTGAGGAAGGGATCCAAACTTTTGGCATTTTGTACTGAATTATCTTAGACCTCAGTAGCCTTATTGGTAGGATTCTACTTTGACTGCCTCATGTTTTAGCATCTAACCCTAGTGCGACGAGTATATGAATAATAAGTCACATTATAGTGAGCCTTAATGCCTGTCGCTTCTATCGTGCTCAATAAGATAATGTGAATGCATATTAATATTGAGTTTAATATGTGTAGTCTATGCGGTATCGATAAAACGCGAGGCAGTCAAAGTAGAATCCTAGTCCATTATTTACAAACAAATTAGCATCATCTCTCTAGACTCAAAGCAAAAAAAAAAAAAAAAAAAAAAAAAAAAAAAAAAAAAAAAAAAAAAAAAAAAAAAAAAAAAAAAAAAAAAAAAAAAAAAAAATAGAATTATATCCATTAAGGCATAGTTTTTTTAGCTTTTATAACTTTATTTAAATTGTTATCATCATATAAAGAATTAAATATTGATATGTTAATTAGATCCCAGTTCTCCCAGCTTTCGCTGTTTAAAATCTATTTTTAAGTTGATAAAATTTAATTTATCACTTATTAATTAATATTTAACAATATTGAGAAACATAAATACAATATACGGAAAATTAATTTTTCAATGTCTTTGTAACGCTAGCAACTTTAATCTTTTAAGAGTTTAAGATTGCATGATAAAAACATTTCTTGTGCATTTATTACGAGACAACAGAGCAGAGAAAAGCTAAGGCGGTAGTAGTCGCGAACACAGTCGAGTAAATTTAGCATCTGTCCAATATTCTGTCAAGTTAAATCGATTAAGCGTGTTTACTACGTTCAAGTAGAGATTAGAATTCATTTATTGAAGTATCGATGTCAAGAATTTAATGCTCGGTGGAAATATATGGAGAAATAATGACATCTTTGTTCCATTCACTCGGCTAACATAAGAGAGCCACAATGTATAAATGAAGGAGTTGAGGATGTCGAAGAAAAGAAATAAAGACACAGTTAAGAAAAGGAGGCCATATACACGGATCAAACTGGATTAACACAAACCAATAAAACTCCCACTTGTCTACGTCAATTGGGATGGAGCCTTTCTATCTACGCTGTACCTATCATTGTCTTTCAGGATTTATGTGCTAAGAATAATAGCTTTTGTATATGTTAATAGCGATTCAATGCATCAATTTTAAATCTGTACGATTTTTTTATTTATTTATTCGATTGTTTGTGAATATGTAAATTATTTTCTCCTGGAATTAATTTTAATCAAATTATACATTTTTAATTGTTTTAGAAACATATTAGCTAATTAAATATTAAAGATGAGCTTATATATTATTAAAAGTACCTTTGTTATAAAATTTACAGTTAATATCTTGAGAGTATAACCTCTTCTTGTATACAGAATCAAATTTTGTTCTTAAACGATAATCTACTAGTTATAATAATAAACAACATATATTGATTCGTCGAAAATTATATCTTTTTAATTTATAAAATGGAATTATCTCTTATAAAAGTTTCATAACTTTTATAAGGGATAATTCCATTTTAAAACAACAAGGATCTCCATTTTATCCTTGTTATTTTAAAATGGAGTTCTTTGTTTGGATACACCCAATAGATATCTTTGTTTATAAAGGATAAATCCCTATGGAGTAAATCTCTATGGATAACTCCATAGGGATATATCCTCAATCCCTATGGAGTTATCCATTGTTAAGGATAAATCCCTTATAAAAGTTATAAAACTTTTATAAAGGATATAACTTAACTTTTATCCTTAACAAGGGAAAAACAAGGGAGTTATCCCTTGTTGTTTTATAAGGATAAATCCCTTATAAAAATTTTAAAATGGAGTTATCCTTTGTTGTTTTAAAATGTTGTTGTTGTTATCCTTTTATATTAAAATCTATAAAGTATATCTCGATGTAAGCATTATATCCAAGTATCAAATAGTTTTAAAATATTGTTTTAAGATGTATTAAAATTTCAAAATTCTGTAGAACAGTTTTAATAACAAGCTTACTTTATACGATTAAATAAAATTATTGCTACCTAGTAATGTCGTATTGCTAAAACTGGAATTCAATGCAGAAATTAAGAGGATTAACAATTTTCAATCATCAGACATAAATGAATTTCCTTAATTTAATAATAGATTAATGTTTCATTTTAACCAAGTTGTCATTTAATGCATTTCGTTGATGGATAAAATCTATATTTAGTCGAGACTGTTATTAGACGTTAATAAATATTCTAATTTTATGTTTTAACATTAAACAGATATTTTAGATAAATTTATTTAAAGAATACGACTGGAATATTTATAGACACATTAAGGAGGAGAATATAGTAACTCATTAGTAGATAAGTTAAACCAGATAAGTTAAACATTTATAATAATGCTTCTTTATGACTAATATAGATAAACAATACTCTACTTTTGTTCCTATTTGTTAAGCTTGTAAATTATTATAAAACAGCAATAAATAAATCCCAATTTTAATATATGGTGGTTACTAAGTTGTGAAATTTTGTATTAGAAAAACAATCATTATTATAATCAAGAAACAAACAGTTCTGGAAAGAATTAATAATCTATTTTTTAAACTGTTCTTTATTATGGAACAATTAAAGATATGGAATAAATTAAAATCATCTTCGATGACATAAACTCTATGCTGAATCCCATAAAATTCTATAAGTACTTATAGTTCCATAATTATTAGAGATAAATCTCATAAGTTTGAATATCCACCATTTTAAATGGCTGAAGTTGCAAAGTTAATAAATCATGTATCAAATTTTAACTTTAATAACGTGATTACCTTGCTGAATTTCTTCAAAATCAGACATATAATTTAAAAGTTATTAAGAAGAAATCTTTGAATTTGAATCTTTATTTTAGAATAGTTACAGAATTAAATGATAAAATTTTCCAGTGATTAAAACTGTTAAAAGTATTTTTCTTAAGTACCGAATATTAAGAAAATAGCGAAATACCATCATTTTCTTAACATTCGATATTTGTATGTGTGAAAATCTGATGTTTAGTGTCTGAAAACAATGGCAGTAACCAAGCCATTGGGTTTCAGTGCTCTGAAATCTGGTGGCTTAGTTTCTGCCATGATTAAAATCTGATCATCATAAAATCTGATGTTTATGTACCATGGCACATAAGTATCAGATTTTTCATGGTGTACGGTGTTCAAAAATCACTTCACCATTATGAAATAATCTTTGAACATCTAAATTAGTATTATAGTAATTAAAATTTATCAATCAAGATATAAAAATTTGAAATTACTCAAAAACATAAAATTTTAAAAACTGTTCTTTCATCCTTTGATGTTGAAATGTTTCAGTATATGTTGTAATCCAATGTTTGTGGCATGATTCAAATAAAGTTGTTTGTAATCTGTTATAATATTTTGAGACTATTGATCTACCTGATTACGGAATTTTTATGAAATCTAATTAGTTCAAACATTATTAATGGGAGACATACATACAGACCAATAACACGGTTATTTTATAAGCTTCACTTTCCTTCCAAAAATTGGCACAATAAAAACAGAGATCGAAAATGAAAAAAAAAAAAAATAATAAAGTAATTCATTTGAATCCTTCAAGAAATCCATTCAAAAAATGTATTACCATATATTTTTTACTATATATATTACTGGATTTCATAAAAGTATAGCATTCAGATACGCCCTGAATCTATTTCAACATATAATGAAATTTTAACTCTTAATTATTTAAATATTTTCAAGTTAACAATAATATTTATTCTAAAAAGCATCGAATATCATTATATCCAAGAATTTTTAAATTTCATATTATCCATATATTTAAATTAAATACCATAAAAATTTGTTGCATTATATATAAAACTCGATTTCAATTCAAACGAATTTTTTTTTTTAAACTGCAGCTGACAACTTTCTATGTATAGTAGTAGGTTCTATATAAAGAGGAATTCGACCATAAAAAATTCCGAAAATCGGAGATCGCATATCGGACAATGAAAATTTTTCAACTATTCAACTTTTATATTCAATACATATGCAATTTTCTTAGAACTGGAAAAAAATTCAAATCAAACGACGTTTTTTTATAATAGTTATGAAAATTTCAAATTTCGTATACAAAAAAAAATTCTGATTAAATAAAGCTTTATAAATTGTTATATATTAGGAAAATCATTAAAAGAATTATTAAAGATGGTTTCGAAAATCGTGATTAATGCATGAATTTATTTTAGCATAATAAATAATAATAAGTGCTGATAATGTTACAATAAAAAAGTAAAATTAATCCATTAATAAAGATTGGCATATAATTTCGGCGATAATAATTTAATATAGAAAATTAATTCGTTGAAAGGTATCAAGTTTCCGGAACTATGAAAAATTTTGGCAGTTGAATGTTTACGAAATTATGAAATTTATAAGTGAATTATTATACAGCCACGGTGGGCAAATTGTGGCTCTTTGATGCCTTCAATGTGGCTCCATACCATGAAAATCAATAAGTTAATATGGAACAAATATCTACTAAATTTAAAAGAGTAATAGGAGAAACTGGTCCAAAATGATCAGTCAGGGTGAAACGATCCCCAATTATATTGTATTTTTTCAAGTTTTATCGTCATCTGTTGACAAAATAGTAAAGCTTATACTACTACAGGATAACATCTTATGTAGATCCTACTGTTTTACTTACAATTAATAAATAATGCAATTATTTATTAATTGTAAATATCTGGGGCAAAATGATCTTTATGGGATCGTTTCGGACAGGTTGGTGTACAAAATGATCTTTTGGCATAGGTCTCGAAATTTTATTTTTTCTTTTATTTCGAATGAATAATCCTCGAAGTGTTTAAGATATTTTATAGTCAGAAGAGTAGCCTTCCAAAATACATAAAAAATTAATCCAATAACGACTTATTTTGAATTTTTTCGGGTTTTTGCTTAAGGGGATCATTTTGGACCAGCTTCCCCTATATTTGTAATTTGTTCATTTATTGTAAAAAGTAGTATGCATTTATACAAAATAAATGCAGGTGAAATATATAATAAACAATTTTTAAAATTATTGTTAACATTATCTGAAAAAACTAATGCGGCTCCCACTGACAAAGAAAGAAACTGATTGCGACTTTCGAATATTTGAGATTCTCCTATGTGGCTCGTAGTGACATGAAGTTTGTCCACCCATTCTATAGTCATATCATTAAATATGCAATTTTTATCAGTCTCATCTTCATAATTTTAAAAATCTATACTGATGATGATAAAGTTATCAACGAACGAATGCTAATTAAAATTATTTATTACTTATATATTTTGCATCATATTTATAAATGAATACAAATCTGAATTATAAATAGTTAACCATTGTATGACGAACATAGAACGACATTATTGGATGATAATGTAATCATTCTATAAATAAAATTAGCTATTTATACTAAAGGACTACTGTTGAAGATCAATAAAAGCTAACATATTTTCAATGTTTCTTTCTAAATATATCAATTGGATTCATAATATGTACTCTCTGAACACTTTGAATTAGAAATAAATCAAATTTTCCTCAAGGCAATAATAAAAATTTTACATTAACCTTTTGTTTTCTAGAGATGAATGAAAATTTGATACTCTAGAGTTTTGTAAAGTGAAAAAAAAAGAATATATTAAATTCTCTTGTGTCAATATTAAAAGCAAGTCTGGAAATTTTTGTCGTACGAAAATGTAGCACAGACTATACATTAAATCTAATACATAAAGTATTCATTCGGTTAAACTAGTTTCGAAACTTCGAAATGTAAAATTGATTAAAAATTAACTGTTTATTACGAAATAAAGAATATTAAAAAAAAAATAGCAAATACTGCACAAGAAACGATCATAACAAATATTTTCGTAAACACATATATAGATTACTCATAAATGTTAAAAAGGTAAAAACTTGAAGAGAGCTATTCGGTTATCATATTTTTATTATTTTGCACAACAAAATTTCTCCAACAATATTTTCTTGTGAGATATACAAAATGGCATTCGGTCAAGAAAACAGTTATTTCTTTAATTTTTATAAAAGTTATTTAAGGAAAAAAAAAAAAAAGTAATAAAAGTTATTTAAGGGGAAAAAAAAAAAAAGATGTTATTTGTGATTTCTGCAAGCCATTTATAGGAGACGATTATTTTTGTCTTTACAACTTTTGAAGTTGCGCATTATTTGTTAATCACCGGTTTTCACCTGAAACCATCTAATTATGTTTTCATAATTTATAATTCGAAAAGGAGAAAATTTTTGATTAGTCTCTTATTAAGATAACATATAATTAATAAATTATGATTTTAATAATTTAAAAATTTTTCTAAAACTTTACAGAATAGAATTTTTACAAAAATTTAAATTTACTAATTAAATGTATTCAAAAATCTGAGTTTATGAAATTGTAAAAATAATTACAGTATTATAAAATTACTAAAAAATATCTAGTGGATTATAATTACAGTAACCTCCCGTATAACGCGACGAAATAATTATTTGACGACAGCATCGGAAGTCAGTATTGAGTCTATGGGAGAGCCGAAGTTCAATTATATCACTACGCCGATGATATAGTCCACTAAATTATTCGAGATGTTAACGTAAATTGCCATAACATAATGACAATTTTGGCAAATAAGCTATAAGTTTCGAATAAAATTACCATACTAATATGAATTTAACATGTAGTAAATTATCTAAGTGTCTATAGTATAAGGGTGTAGTATCCAAACCTCAACAGACTAATCAGTGATGAGTAAAA
>AYEL01086978.1:0-29894 GCA_000484575.1 Olivierus martensii
AACGTTATATAGACAACATCACAATTTGGAAAGAGACTACACAGTAGACTAACAAAACTATACAATAATCTATACAAGAGTATATATTATCTTTAGAAAGTTTTTTCTGTATTTGGGAACACAGAAATCATTGATGACGGCGGAAATTCGGTAGACTAACAAAACTATACAATAATCTATACAAGAGTATATATTGTCTTTAGAAAGTTTTTTCTGTATTTGGGAACACAGAAATCATTGATGACGGCGGAAATTCAAATTAATAAAATAATAATATTGTAATGAACATTCGAAAAATTATTTTTTAATTTTTCCATTGTGGTATATAAGAGAGAACAAATTATTCTTCATATAAAAATACAATATTATTCGTTTTTAATTCCTCCATTGTGGTATATAAGAGAGAACAAATTATTCTTCATATAAAAATACAATATTATTCATAAATTAATTAAGAACGGGGCATTTTATAGGCGTTAATATTTTGCTGCTTCTCATTTTTTAAACATTTCAAATGAAAAAAAATTTTAAGGCCTATTCAAATTTTCAACATGTTACAAAAATAATACTTGTTTTTAAAATGTGTGACCATTTTAAATATTAAAATTCATTTAGGTTATTTATAATGAGTTGGAATAATTCAAATACATAAAACATCTATAAAATTTTTAAATTAAAATTTTCTCAAAATTAGGTTGATAAAAATTTCAAGCCACTTTATTAATTCATTTTTTATTATCTAAAAATTTCAAGCCATTTTATTAATTCATTTTTTATTATCGTTCAATTAAAAAAAATTAATTTTCCGGGGACCTTGAATTATCGGGGCCCCAGGCTAGTGCCTAGTTGTGCCTGTTGAGTAATCTACCACTGCTAGAATGACTTGATGACGATAAATTTTTCTTCTTCAGTAAATTGAAGTGTTTTCTTCACACCTCAATCCATAAAGCAAAGAAAAATTTGCGAAAAAAGTTTAAAAATAATCAAAACAACAAGATGTTGCAGATTAGTTACACGTGTAATCCAACTAGGATGGGGAACACCTGCACCTTCTTGCGCCTAATATATTGCAACAGATTTTGAGACATGCGTCTTTGCATGCCTTCTAGCGTGCCTAGTTGCATGAAAAGTAGAACCGTCTAAACGTAGCTTAAAGCTACGTTTTTTTGATAAATGGACCTCTAAAAAAATGTCAAATTGTTTGCCTCTGCCTCTTTTTTAAAATATAGTAAAACCTTGATTTTACGGACCTCGATTTTACGGACTTCGGATTTTACGGACACCATCCCAAAAAATAAAATAATAATAATACAATATTTGCATAAACTGTCTATAGTATAGCTACATCCAGCATTTCTTATCTGCACTGGTGCATGTAAAATAAAGCACTCATTTATTACATAATGCGTCATTTTTATTTTAACAACTTACCTAAATTTAATATACATGTATGTAGGTAATTTAATTTTATTTAAAATACTCTATGTAAAATAATACAGTTTTTAGGCATAACTCACATTAATTAGTACAGGTATGTTGAAAATGCTAATTAATGTTTATAAAAAAAATGTTACTTCGATTTTACGGACTAGTCTTGCCCCCTATAGTCCGTAAAATCTGAAAAACTGTATGGACTTTTCATTAAATAGATCTGCAGTTCTGATAACCTCAGATTTGTTTGAATTCCATTTCTTAGCAAGGTTTTGAATTTCGACTTTGCCAAAACGTTTTTGGTTTCAGCAGTTGTAATTTGTTCTTTCTATCCTCATCTTTCAGATTTGTTTGAATTCCATTTCTTAGCAACGTTTTGAATTTCCACTTTGCCAAAACGTTTTTGGTTTCAGCAGTTGTAATTTGTTCTTTCTATCCTCATCTTCAAATGAAATTTCTATTTCCTTTTCTTCACATTGTTGCTTGAAAAGTTCTTTTAACTCGTCAGTAGTCAGTTCTCACCCATGCATCACCAATAATTCTTCGTCGTCTTCCTCTACTTCCAAGTTAAGATCACGAGCAGTTGCCACAATATCCTTTACCAACAGAAGTTCACATAATCAAGAGTCATTAACCAAGAGATTTTTTCTTACAGCCACTCGTCGTTAACCAAGGCACCACTGTATAAGATTCTAGGAATATGAGGATTATAAAAACAGAAAATTTTTTTATTTATTCACATTATTAAAATCCACAATGATCAATTTTCTTGATACAGTGAGTGATTGGTTAACGAACAAATCGGATAACGAACACCTCACAGAACAAACTGAGAGACCTGCGGAATGATGGGTCAGTCGGATGGCTGCGTGATAAAGCTGTGGCTTACCATTCTTGATGATCCGGGGTCTCATTTCTTCAATTTTTCAGGAGGGATCTGGGCCCGGCCCGTTGAAACCCATTCTTCAATCTTCCGGTTCCTTCAATTTTTCAGGAGGGATCTGGGCCAGGCCCGTTGAAACCCATTCTTCAATCTTCCGGTTGACCCATCATGGGTGATGGTCAGCCTGTGATAATGGCGGTTCTATAAGTGGCTGCCGCCAGATAAAAATATTCCATGAGGATATTTTGGCTTAACTAATCTTTAACGAAATGACAGGCTTAGGCCTTACGCATTCGTGGACTTATGGGTAAGGATGGAAGAATAGTAGATTTTCCCGATTAAAATGAACTCGGAGACAACGTAAAACAAACCAAAGATTTATTAAAGAAGGTTAGAGAGAGATTTTACAATTTTTTGGTCTTATAATGGCATCCATACCAGGTTAAGGTCAATAGGTTGGAGATCTCTACCACGACAATGCTATTAATCACTTCCGAAAAATCCGAAGAGCAGCAGCGATATTGCATAGAGAAAAGCAATCGATATTGAATAGATTGGAGAGAAAAGCAATCGATATTGGACAAATTCTTTATTGGAAAATAAACATATAAATGAGAGAGACGACAATGCTATTAATCACTTCCAAAAAATCCTGAAGAAGAGAGAAACTATCCCGACAGTGCTATTAATCACTTCCGAAAAATCCTGAAGGAGAGAGAAAATCACTACAATGCTATTAATCACTTCCGAAAAATCCTGAAGGAGAGAGAAAAGCGCGATGCTATTAATCACTTCCGAAAAATCCTGAAGGAGAGAGAAAAGCACATGACAATGCTATTAATCCACTTCCAAAAAATCCTGAAGGAGAGAGAAAAGCAATGATATTGGACAGATTCTTTATCGGAAAAAAAACATAATAGATGAAAATGCATGATTATGTATGTATATATTATTGTTATTACGATAAAAATGCATGATGATGTATGTATATATTATTGTTATTACATATAAACGTAAAAAAAAACTGTGTAATTTCTTACTATGTTTTTATGGGTCTCCGGAATGAATTAATCAAATTCCCATAAAAATGATGATGTATGTATATATTATTGTTATTACATATAAATAAACGTAAAAAAAAAACTGTAATTTCTTACTATGTTTTTATGGGTCTCCGGAATGAATTAATCAAATTCCCATAATATGGTAAATCGATGATCGGTTAATGAACAATTCGGATAACGAACACTGTCTTGGAACAGATTATGTTCGTTATCCGATCACCCACTGCTATTTCATTTTTTCATGAAAATACGTAATTGGATAATAATAGTTTGGAATAGACAGTCTTGCTTTTCTAATAAATAGTTTCATATTTTTATCTGCACATTTCTATGTTATACATTATTTTATGATTTTATCAATTTTCTATAATTAAATAAAAATACACAATTGATAAAAATGTTTATGGCAACGGAGCTTGCTCCATTGAAATGGTGGAGACAATGTGTTTGACATGCTTACTACATGATTTCCATAAGACTTATGATTTAATCACTTAACTGAACCAATGCCAAGTTTTTCCAGAACAAATTATCAGCATTTACCAGAGGATTCCTGTGTTAATATATTATATCTAACTCATTTCTATCCAATTCTTATCTTTTAATATTACTATATATTTCTTAATATTAGAGATCATCTTTGCTTTTATGGAGAACAACCAAAATATATTTATCTGTGTTACAGACAAACTTGAGTTCACATCATGTAAATATAACTTTTTATTTGTAACATAAAATCTTTCAGGAATATTATTATAATATTCTGATGACTAATACATAGTATTAAAATTGATATATCAACAGAAATAATTTTGAAACTCAATAGTTGTTCAAAAGATTTTTTATTAATATCTGTGTGTATACATTCGTTTGAAGAATGAAATCAGTGATGATAATATCACAATCTATAATGAAATAATAAACAGTTTTAACAATGAATAATAGAGAGCTTGTTTAATTTCCTAATAAAGCTTGCTTTAATTCATTACTCTCATTTAATTCCTAGAAAGAAATACAAAAAAATATAAATATGCAATATTTATATCTTATCATGAAAAGGATCTTTGAAATACATGACTCACTTTAATTATATCTAAACCTCCAATTAAAGTACCATTGACATACACTTGAGGATAAGTTGGCCAATTTGAATAAGTTTTCAATCCTTGACGTACTTCTTCATCTTGAAGTATGTCAAATGTTTCATAAGCAACACTAAAATAAAAATTAAATTATTACTATTAAATTATTTAAAAAATTTACTTTTAAAAGCATTTTCATTCTACTTACCCAGTTTCATTCATAATACCAATGAGAGTTTTACTAAAACCACAACGTGGAACTGCAGGAGAACCCTTCATGAATATCATCACTGGTGCTTTTTTAATAAGTGTTTCAAGCCTATTAATGGATATAAAGGATTAATTTTGTTGCAATAAAATATAATATTCTAAAATATTTTGTTATTCAAATATCTTTATAAAAACATTATTATTTTTAATTTAATATTATTATTTTAATTTCGATGTTTTATAATAATCTAAATTTTTTGTATATATCTTTAAATAAAATAAAGATTTTGTATTACAAAATTACTATAAATCTTCTTCTCTAGCCATCATTCAATAAAGTAATTTAAATTAAAACTTTGGAATGTAAAATGTATGTCAAAATATCTATTTCAAAAATTTATTCAAACATATATATATTGTATAAAAATTTTTCTATACTTACATGAATTTAAAATCTAAAATCATTACCTCTTATAATTTAAACTTTAATTTTGAAAATTCTGATTATAATATGCAATATCTATTTGAATTAAAAAAAAAATCCAAAAAATCAAACATGCTATATTTTGACTTTTATGATGTTTTTCAATGATAGCATGAATATAATATCTTTGAGTTATGATTTTGCAGGGTTTGTGGAGGTCAAAAAACTTGCTCATAAACCATGAACTGCTCATGCTTAATGTCTAGAATTTTAATGTCAGGTCCTGAGACCAAGAGCAGTTTATAGCAGTTTAACTCCAGCATAATCAATGATATTTATACAGTTGTGTTTCAGGATGACCAAAAAATTATGAACATGGGTAAGTGGCAATTAGAGATCCAGAGAATGAAGGAAGAGTGGAAACAAGCAACAATTAAATTATATATATAAATAAATAATATTTATTGATATATAATAAATAAAGCTAAACAAAAAATCTAATCCTAATTAAACAGGAGGGCTATAAGAGTAATTAAAACAATATCTACAAATATACCTATAAGTGAGAATTTCTTTTCTTCATATTTTCTTTAATTTTATTGCTGTATTAAATTGGATGGAAGACAAAAATACTGACAAACACAAAACAATATTAATTCAACAATAGACACAAATACAAGAGAAGATTAGAAAAAACATTTGCAATAGACAGAAATTGAGAAAGTACTCTATGCTAATAGTTTAAAATTTCATTTTCCTAAAACAGTTGCAATAGACAGAAATTGAGAAAGTACTCTATGCTAATAGTTTAAAATTTCATTTTCCTTTTTTCTCCTGCTCTTTATATTCTTTAATCATATCAAACTGAAGAGAGAGTGCAAATGGAAACTTGATTCTTCATTTGTCAAAAGATATACTGTTTTCTTAGGTCAAACTGGTAAAGAAAACTATCAGAACAGTTTTACTGGTTTATTTTAACCAGGGCCTATGATCTGAAAGCATTAGTCTGTTTTTCTTTTAGATATTGTTCATGGGATTGTTAATAAGTGTTAAATTCCATTTTCTCTCCCAGTCAAAAAAGACATTCAAAAATAAAAATTTTCCCAATCAGTTTTGTTAAATTTAAAATGTAAAATGAAACTGCTGTTGCAATTAATTTAGTCAAAAGAAGTTTTTGAAAAGAAACTAAAATTATCATACCATTTAAACTTCACAAATATTTGTTTAAAAGTTCTGACACAATCGAACAATTTGTCACCTTATTACATGATTCATTGGACTGTCCATTTTCACAATTACAATCAATTTAAATCTAACATTATTATTATTAGTGAAGTCAACAGAATTACGAGTGAATACATATTATTCTAGCATTTATTTACATACATTATGTTTTAATGAAAAGAAATTAATTATAGTCTGTATACTAAGAATTTTTTTTTCTAGAAAAATCAATGATGTCAGTATTTAAATCAATAACAATAATGACAGAAATATCACTTAATTCTTCCTGTTTAAATGATGATCAATACCAATTAACAAAGTCCAAACAGAGTAGAATGGCTGGTGAGGTAGTATTCACAGTAGAATTATAAGTGATAATTATCTATAAAAATGAGGATAATTTATAGAATTCAGGGCCATCATGGAAAACATTTAAAAGAAAATTTTAATTTAATTTATCCAGAAATACATAAGAAATTTTTATACAATCATAGAAACTAAAGAGGGGAAGCAAAAGTCTGTTAGTCTTCACTTATTCTTTAATACAATTTCTATTATTATGTAATATTTTTACATATTTAAGCAGTTATCCATCATCCTATTCTGGTGAAACTACATTGTTTAAATGTTTATAATATAATAAAAATAATTATTTTTTAAAATCTGATTGTCAATTGATTTACTTTTATTCAAATGTTTATTTCATTTAATATTTATTTAATTTAATATTATTTTTTTTTTTAATATTTAATATTTTTCATTTAATACTGATTAAAATATTTTAAATTCATATAATAAAAACAAATCAATAAAATTGATTTAATAAAGAATCATTTTTATTGATTTTTTTTATTAAAAGAATTAAAATTATATTGTAGTTATAAACTTTGCTTCATAGACTAAAAACTTGATAATGTTATATGAAGTCTCATTTTTTTAAATATTCATGAGTATTGTAAATCTTTCTTTCTTGATGATGAATTATAGCATATATGAAAAATCAAATGTACTTTAATTGAGAATCATAAAAAATCTTTAAAAGCTTATAATAAATTTTGATAAGCTTGAATAAATTTTTACCCAAACTCACTCTCCATCATAATCCAAAAACAATTCAAATCAAGAAAACAAAATTTAGTGTAGCACTTCCATCTTATTGACAAGACTATTCAATAAATACTCATTTCTCATTGGTTGAAAACAAAGAGAATATATAGATAACTAAGTATATAGACTATAATTAATTGCAGATAGATTTCCTGAAGTGCAAATAGATATCAGTTATTTTTATTCGTAAAGCTGATCCATGATGGTTATTACTGTAAATTTATCAGTAAACAGTCTGATTCTATTGTTTCTATGGTTTGTATATGCAATTGCAAGAGTATGATGTTATAGTGTCCAAAAGAAAATACATTTTAAAGCTGATCCATGATGGTTATTACTGTAAATTTATCAGTGAACAAAGTCTGATTCTATTGTTTGTATGGTTTGTATATGCAATTGCAAGAGTATGATGTTATAGTGTCCAAAAGAAAATACATATGGAAAAAGCCATCTCAGAATCTTATAATTTCTTAATTATAGCATATATAAAAAATCAAATATACTTTAATTGAGAATCATAAAAATCTTTAAGAGCTCATTTATAACAACAAGTGGGCATTTTATAAAAAGATATGATAATAATAGTAAACCCAATATCAACTGATTTTTTAAAATAGTTATGAATAACTTAAAAATTAATATTTTGAAAATTCTAAAATATTGGCAATAGAGTTTTGACAAAATCTTATTCTAATTTTTTGTATAAAATTATCAATGAGGCTAAGAAAATACATATGGAAAAAGCCATCTCAGAATCTTATAATTTCTTAATTATAGCATATATAAAAAATCAAATATAGTTTAATTGAGAATCATAAAAATCTTTAAGAGCTCATTTATAACAACAAGTGGGCATTTTATAAAAAGATATGATAATAATAGTAAACCCAATATCAACTGATTTTTTAAAATAGTTATGAATATGTAGTAAATAACACCAAGCACTTGAAGCAGGACAAACACAAGTTTATTATTAGATATATATAAACACATATACTAGTGTTTGTCCTGCTTCAAGTGCTTGGTGTTATTTACTACGTTACTAGAAGCAGCGGAACTAGATTGTTTAAAATTATAGTTATGAATAACTTAAAAATTAATATTTTGAAAATTCTAAAATATGGGCAATAGAGTTTTGACAAAATCTTATTCTAATTTTTTGTATAAAATTATCAATGAGGCTTTGAGTACTATCATGATGTTTTTAATCATCATAAATATTTACATATACAGGGTGAAGAAAAACTTTGTTGTAAAATTTTGTGTACTGATAGGGGACCTTGAAATAAGTCGAAAATGTCTAATGAACATATGGTCAAATGGCATCGTTTTCGAGTTATAACCCTTTAAAGCTAGCCAATCACCATTGAGTACAAAGCATCACAATACGTCGCATTGTGTTACTAACCCAGTAGTCAGTAGAAGAGCAAGAAGATGAGTGATACAATGCGACACATCGTCACACTGTGTACCCGATGGTGATTGGCTAGCTTTAAAGGATTATAACTCGAAAACAGTGCCATTTAGACCATATGTTTATTAGACATTTTCGATTTATTTCAAGGTACCCTATCAGTACACAAAATTTTACAACAAAGTTTTTCTTCACCCTGTATATGATGGTTTCTGCAATTAAATACTAATTTGATGAACATTTAATAAATTCCATTAACAATTTGAGATGTCAATAATAAATTTTCAAAATTTATTAAAAATGACTAAATAAACTTTTTTGAAAGTGCAATAATTTTCCATATTAAAAATCATTTGGATAAGAATTTCAGATATCATTATAACATATTTTTTTGCATAATGGTTGCCAATACATAATGATTACTTTTGCAATTCAAAAATTGATTTATAATACTTCATTATATAATGTTTGCATCCAAAAAAATCAAATTATTTTTGCAGTTAATAAAAAATCTATATATATATATAAAATATTGTCACATGATAATTTATAAAGTAAACTTTTATGGCATTACTAGTATGTGGGTGGTATTATCTGTTGTTATATATTCTATCGTTATGTTGTCAATCCATATAAAAATTAAAGTACACAAAGCATTTTATATGAAAACTATAATTTTTTAATATAAGTAAAAACTAATTATTTTCTTTATGGAACATTGAAAATTTTAATTTAAAGCCTGTTATTAAGTTTTATTTTTTGCCTTAGCATTTGACATGTTTCAAGACTTACAGGAACTGAAGTATCATTTATTGCCATAATGCTAAAGAAAACTTTTCAATCAACTTATTATAGTTATTGTTAAACGGCAAAGCCAATCATTATGAATAACAGAAAGATACAAACCTACAAGAAAATTTCCAGTAAATCATGCAAAAGAAAACAAATAGTGGACTTTATAACACAATGTAAAATCAACCTATTATATTTTAACTAGTAAATCTGTTGCAGCTATGCCAGCAATAAAAGAATAATGTTAGTGATTTCAAAATTTAATGCAATTATTAAGCAAAATTTCTTTATGATTAACAAAGTTCGTCTTATTAATTAAGAACATATTTCTTTATAAAAATTAATTATGTAATTTTTGGGATAATTTGGAAAGAACAAAGTAATTTAAAATTATCTGAACCACTCTCTGTTGATATAATATATAATTGATCATGAGAATATACATATTTCTAAATAAATTTCAATTGAATTCAAAGATTCATCCTGAATCTTAATTATTTGATTCTATATGCTGATTCCATTGGGAACATCTTCACTATTCAAATGGAAAATTATGATCACTTGACTTAAGTCATTCTGGGAATTAAAGCATGTTCGTCAACTTTGCACACATTGATTGGTCTCCTTCCAATCATTTTCTCAATGATTAATTAGTGCTGTTGGATAATTCGTCTGCTACTGCCTTATTTATTAGCAATGTGACAATTATTATGCATTTTATATCCAATTAATTAGGAGTAATTCCAAAGTTGCTATTGAATTTAATTAAAATACTCCACTGGGATTAAAGTGTTTCCACTCCATGCCAGGGACATTAAAAGATGTCATTGGACCCAGGAGAAAAATTTACATGGGAAAATAATTTTAAAGTTATAAGGTTGGGGCAATTTATTATCCTGCTGATTCCATTGGGAACATCTTCACTATTCAAATGGAAAATTATGATCACTTGACTTAAGTCATTCTGGGAATTAAAGCATGTTCGTCAACTTTGCACACATTGATTGGTCTCCTTCCAATCATTTTCTCAATGATTAATTAGTGCTGTTGGATAATTCGTCTGCTATTGCCTTATTTATTAACAACGTGACAATTATTATGCATTTTATATCCAATTAATTAGGAGTAAGTCCAAAGTTGCTATTGAATTTAATTAAAATACTCCACTGGGATTAAAGTGTTTCCACTCCATGCCAGGGACATTAAAAGATGTCATTGGACCCAGGAGAAAAATTTACATGGGAAAATAATTTTAAAGTTATAAGGTTGGGGCAATTTATTATCCTGCTTCGGACTCTAATGTACAAAAACTCACAATATTCACAATATAGGATGCTATTATATGTTGGAATGTAAACAAATATATGTAAATTATTTCTTAAAGCCTTGTCCTAACAAATCATAAAATGTGACTTTCTCACATATCAAGGTCATTATTATGCTAAATACCAGCGGTGTTCAATCCATTGATCACAATCGACTGGCCAATCACAGAGTGATTTTTGGTCGATCTCGTTTATTCCTCCTTCCTTACAAATTTAATTAAAACTGAAAACACAATTTATTTATCATTATTTTATGTTATTTTTTAATTCTCTTTAAGTGTATTGCTATTGTTTGTTTATTTTTCAAATCAATAATTTTCTTATCATTTGGAAGTATACACATGAAAGTTTCCAATATTAACTGATATTGCGCAAAAAATTCCATCGTGTTTAGGATTGATATACTTGTCAGAATCTGCTTTTTCAAATATGAATGTCATAAAAATCAAGAAACCAAATTACAAATGATCATTTGGATTGTCTGCCATTGACCACTTCTTCATATCAACCTGACTATTAAATGTTGCGAGCTCCAAGAAATGCCAAATTTCATATTAACTTTTTTTTTTTAATCAATCAGCATTTCCTTTAACTTATGAGTTTGTAATCAATCTGTTGTTTTTTCTAACTTTGGTTTTCCATAATAGAGAAATAAATATTTTATTCCAATATATTTGTTTTATTTGTTGTATTAAAATAATTAAAAGTGATTAACTTATTTGTGTATTTAAAAATTTATTTAAGTTTTTAGGGCTCGGAGAGTGAGTCCTCTGAGGTGAGTGAGCACATTTAACTGCATAATTGTGCATAATCAGATATCAGGTTGGGGAACATGATCTATATAAGAGATTAGATCGCTGATTATCATCAATCTTTTTTACTATGTAAGTATGTAAGTATTCAATCTTTTTTACTATTGTGAGGCCCGTGGCCCGCAGAACCCGCAAAATAACGAATCAGCGGTTCTCAACAGGCGAATGGCCTATGAGCGGTATGTGTGGCGTCGATAAAGATGAGTAGGAGATGCTAGACACGGAGGGACTCGGAGACAACGTTCATATAAACAAACATCTTTCTTTATTAACCCGGCACAGGTTAGATGAAAAAAATACATCACATTGTAGTTGGTTTCTTAGAGACGCTGTGGGAAAGCCAGTGAGTCTCCTCACCCCTTTCTTGACGCGGTTCTGTGGTCGCCACATTGTGTGTGTTCTCAGAAACACGTGGGAAAGTAGAGCATGTGGCCTCTTGTTGCCTCAGGCGATAAAGAGGTCATCGTCACTGTCCCACAGTCAGTAGCGTGATGTGTGCATACGTCACACACACGCTTTTTGAAGAAGCAAATTAGAACAAAGACAGTTAGTACCCAGTGCTGTCTATTTGTAATAGTGCTGATAATGATTAATTAAGTCTATCGATATGTGATTTTATATCTTGTAAGGCGATTTCAGCTATTTCTGAGGATATATCCGTTGATGATTGACCTTTTTATTCAATTTGTGAGGAAGTGTTTCTGTATATTTGGATAAGGTTAACTTCTGTTCCGTTCAAGATGTCGGCCAATAATGGGAAAACCAAAGGATTACCAATGGTCAATTTCCATGTAGACCTTCGCTGGAAGTGTGATGTCAATTCAATTCCAGGTAAATAATCCTTGCATGAGTTCCCTAATTTTATTATATTCGTGCCGATTAGTTTTATAATCCTCGACTGTTCGGAAGTTCCACGTGTTCAAGAACATTCGATAACCAGACTTAATAGTCTGCTTGTGGCATATAGCCACGTTTTTAAGTTATCAAGTTGATGAAACATGGGTGGATATGTAGGTGTTACTCGTCTATTACAAAAACGATTAACCAATACATCGTGTCCCGTAAATAGAGAATATTCGCAGCTTTAATTTGCCTTAAAATATATTTTATTATTCATCTCTATTTTTTTATTTACCTCCTATTTCTTATATCAATGTTTAATTATATTTATTATTTCAAAAGTTACGTCCTGAACTCTCATATATTAGGTTACGTCCTCACAAGAGAAAAGGAGTGTTCCGACAGAAAGTCTCGTAAATGTGGGCGTGTGCTTCTCTCAAGCAGAAAGCCTCATAAATTATGGACGTGTACCTCTCTAACACCCTTTCTTTCGTACCTATTTTATAAGAATTTATTTAATTTTTCTTTTCTTTCACATTGTTAATTAAATCTAAGAAAAGAAAACACTAATTAATGTCTATTTTCGGGATTTTTTCACTTTAGAACGCTCAGCTGATAGAAGATCTAGAGCTAATCTGGTATTTCTGATCAAAACACGATTTGCTGGTCACCTAGTAGATGTTGCACACAAGGTGTCGAAATTAAATATCACTGGCCGTGGCCACGGAACACGGATGTCCATTTTACACAGTTTAAAAATCCTCAATATGCTTGGACCGATATTAAGGTGGCCACAGTTTGCAGATTAGCCACCTAGCTCAAGTAGCCACCAGCACAGATTTTCCTGTATATGTAAAAGGAAAAAGAGAAAGCAATAAAAAGAAAACAGACATCATATTGTAATTTCAATAAGATTTAAGATTAAATCTCTATCAATAATTTTTTTTCATTAAATATTTATTAAAATATCTTCAATTGGAAAAAAAAATTAAATTCTTGTGAATGATCAAGAATCTTTAGATTTATAACTATAATAAAAATAAATATATGCAATATTTTTATCATTTATTTTTATTTTTGAAGAAGTGACTTAACAGAGATTTTATTCTCCGATTTACTTTAATGCCAGGTTCCCAATGTATTGCGCACGCCCACAAGGGGCAGTTCCAGAATGAGTTATTAACAGTGAATTTTTTGCATTTCTTATGGTTCTAGGGCTCTATATAGTATATAAATATATATTGGTGACATACACATTTTTTAAATTAAAATCAGAATGTAGATCAGTCTCGGAACTACACGAACTACACGGAACTACGAGAATTATAAGAGCCTCAAATCCTCTTTGTCTGTACTTACTTTACTCTTTTTTTAAATTTACAATATAATACAATAAAAATGAAATGCACCATGAAAAGAGTGAGACATTCAATGCCTGGACCCCGCAATGCAGGGGGCCCAGATTTATAAGAGCCCCAAATCCTCTTTGTCTGTACTTACTTTACTCTTTTCTTAAATTTACAATATAATACAATAAAAATGAAATGCACCATGAAAAGAGTGAGACATTCATAGAGTCAGAGCAGTGAGGCGGTAGGAGCAGTAACCAAAAATATGGAAATAAAAGATGTAATTAATGATGATAGTACTTGTATAATGTTTTTTCAGATCACTTTATATTATTATTATTATTATTATTATTAACAATTTCTTAGTGATTTCTTCCTCAGTACTTCAAATATCCTTTCGTTCTTTTATTTTTCTCTTTCATGGATGCCATGTTCTCTGGAAGTTTGTTTAGACCAAGTTAATGGCCTTTTAGGCTTCTTCCACGTGAATAATAGGAAGTTATTAGTATAAGCTACTATTAGTTAATAGTAGGAGTTCACTTTTGAGTAATAAAAATTATATGTCACAGGAAACATCAAGATTTTAGAGATGCTTAAGTGGGGCATGGCGAAAAAGTTTGGAAACCACTGCTTTAATGGATTATCAATTATCACTTGAATAAAATAATGTCCAATATATATAAATCATATAAAACGTTTAAGAAATTATTTCACTAAGATTAAAAATATATATTTTTAATTTTTTCCTACTCTATTATGTTATGTATACAAATCATTAACTTACTATCTATGATTTCATTGAATTAAAAATGACTGAAAACGAGATTTAAGATTCATTAATCTATAATAATCTCAAAATTGGAAGCAACTAGATAACTCATTTAACAAGTACTGTAGATAAATTTTTAATCAGATTTAATATATCTGATATGTATATCCAATATTAGGTTGGATAATAAACTATAATCTTATCTTGTAAGCTTAGTTGCTATCGCTGTCAATCTGAACAAAACTTGAAGATTTCACAAGAAATTCATTGGAAAATATTATTAATAATAAACTGCTTCTCTAGAAATAATAATAAAATGTAGGCATATTAGATTTTTAAGCTATAGAAGTTTTGATTATAAGATTTTTGATGCATGATCATAACTAAGTTATTTATTATTGACCTATTTTATCTTATCTTTTCTGGTAAGGACATTGAACTGGAAGGAAAAAAAATAATGAAAATTCAATTTTAAATCTATTAAATCTTATTTATTTATTTTTTAAAATAGAGTTAATGTTGTTAATGTGTTAAAAAAAATACATTTTAATTTTTATAGGGAATAATTGACGTTTATTAATTCTCGATAAAGTTTGATAATTAAAAGTATTCTAAATGAATTGAACGAAACCAATACTTATTTATTTTTTAAAATAGAGTTAATGTTGTTAATGTGTTAAAAAAAGTACATTTTAATTTTTATAGAGAATAATTGACGTTGATTAATTCTCGATAAAGTTTGATAATTAAAAGTATTCTAAATGAATTGAACGAAACCAATTTTTCATATTTATAGAATGAATCACATTTTCCTCACCGAATAATTTTGTTAATGGCATCCGCTTTCCCAAGGATGTTCTATTTAGTTCCATTAAACAGAATAAGCTTACTTCATCTTGTTCGAGTAAAAATCTTCAATCTCAGAATATCTTAAAAAATACATTAACAAAATAATCTTCGTTTTTTTAATAATAATAATAATAATAATATATAATTTTTGAAATATTTTTGTTATAAATTAAAATTGAACATAATTTATTCAGGGATGATAATTTTTATGTTAATCCTAAAAGGCCTTTAACAATTGGTTGGAGAATTAGGAGTTTAGCTCTTGCAGGTGTGGATAGTCTACACAGGTGTGAATAGAGTTAAACTATTGAAAGAAAAATCGAGCTTTTCTATTTGAAGAATGAGTCAGACAACTCGTTTTACGTATAAAAATATTTTTAGAAGAAAACTAGGCCATTTGAAATAATTCTTCTCGACCTTTACACCAATTTTTAGACTAATTTTTTTTATTAATTGAAAAAAAACCTATAATATAAACGTTCATAAAAGTTATAGTTTATAATATTGCAGCTCTTTCGATATGTATAAGATTTAGTTCGTAGGTCATGTATTATCAATTTAACAGACAGTGATGTATTTGTAAATTTGTTTGATCTGTTTCGTATTATCTTAATTATCATCTCCCTAAAGAGACGGGAGTTGAATGCAAAAATAATAAAATTTATATACATATATATATATAAAGGGCCTTTCAGAGAAAATGCATGGTCAGGGATAATTAATATTTTTAAGGCCCTTCAAAATTTAAAATAAAACTATGGACAACAAAATTATTAAATATACAGTGGTAAAAAGCTCCTAAAATCGTGTGATCCAGGGCAACTGCCCCTCTTGCCCCCTCTCTAATAGCACTAAATATATACAGGGTGAAGAAAAATTTCGTCGTAAAATTTTGTGTACTGATAGGGTACAAAACAAGTCGAAAATATCTAATGATCATATGGTCTAAATGGCACAGTTTTTGAGTTATAACTCTTTAAAGTTAGTTAATCACCATCGAGCTCACAAAGCGCCACGACACGTCGCTCTCTTATTTACTACTGGGTAGTAAGAAAGCGAGCAACGCGTCTTGGCAATGCGACGCGTCGTGACGCTTTATGCACTCGATGGTAATTGGCTAGCTTTAAGTACACAAAATTTTACGACGAAGTTTTTCTTCACTCTGTATATCTAGAGAGATCACAATAATAATTTTTAAATAACGTAATAATTTTCATGACTTAAAATATAGTCAACTTAAATCATTAGTTCAATGTTATAAAGATTGAAATCCATTTTTCTCTTCGAAAAAAAGTATATTACTTTTGAATCTTTATGAAAAAAATTATAAAAAAAATAATATTAAATTATGAAAATAATAATTTTGAATAAGTAAAAAAATTTTTCATGATGATAACGAATTAATTTTCGACTGACTTTTTAACTGTGGATAAAATTATTCAATTTTATCATAAATTAAAATAATTAATATTGTAAAAATTATAATATTTTTATATGAATAAATTATGTATAATTTAGGTATAATTTCTTTTAGATTTATGAATCGGGATCAAATTTTTCCACCCACTTCTACAAGAGTAATACTTAGTACTGTATCTAAAAAATAATAATTTTCATCTTCCAATTTATTCATTTGAAATGTATTTAAGTACAGATTCGTTCTAACAATTTTAATAATGAAAGAATTGATTATGAAGGAGTAATTAGGGCACCTCCCTCTTATAATCACTGCAGCCATCTTCTCTTATAGGATAATTAACACAAGTAGCCATTGACTTCTCGATAAGTTAACAGTGACCTATAAATGAGAATTTAATTACTTAGAAAAAATAAATAAAATAAACGATTGAATTGAATCAATTTTAAACTCTTAATATTTAAAAAAAAAAAATAAATTTCAATTGTTATTTTAAGATCTATAAATATTGATAAAATTAAAAGCCTACTTTCATTGCTAAAAATAAATGATAATTATAGCCTATAAATTAATTTATGCAGTTCTAAAATAATTTTTAAATAATTCTTCCGAGTCTTATCGAAATTCTGTTGTTTAATTTTACTGTTTAAAATCTTTTATTTATTACATCATAAAGACGAAAATCGAATATCACTCTTTTTATAATGTATAATGTTTGAAATATCGTTTCATGCACATTCTCCGACTTTATCAGTACGAATAAAAAGACATTATGATGCAAATGGAAAACAGAAAGGAATAAATTTGATATCTCAACAGATAGGAATTATTAGTCTAGCTTACTCTGGTTGAACTTTATCTTTAATCTAACTTACAACCTGAGTGGATATATAATGTGACTTTTCGGGGATCATGAATAAGCGCATCGCTCTTTTTTTATAGGAAAAGGAAAAAAAAAACTAGTCATATAACGCGTTTAAATTGATAAGGAAATAGGTTTACTTACAGAAAACATGACAGGAAATAAAAAAAAATATATATATATATATTTTTTCAGACAAACTAGATGACAAATGCTATAATAGAAAAATCTCCTAAAAATCAATAATTATAATTTAAGAAAATTCGTTAGGAATTTTATGCAAAATTTTATTAATATAAATAAGTTTTTGAAATGCCTTTTATCCTGCTTTATACTCTGATCTTTTACGTCTTTAATAAATTAAATTCGTTTCATCTAAATTATAAGAGTATATAAATATAGATATCCTGTCATATTTTATGCAAAATATAAATATATGACAGGAGACACAATGGACATTTGTATAAAATGACAGACTTGACAGAAATGTCAAGTTTTCTGAAGATTCATCTACATAAAAAAAAAAAAAAATATTCCTTGACGTTTTATAAAATCAAATTTTTCATTTTTTTCGTTCGACTCGTATATTCAAAAATGTTTTTTCTGTTACAAAAATTATATTCTACTTAACTAGTTAATTTTCTACGTAGTTTCTGCAATGATAACTTTTCCTCCTAAATCTAAATTCGCTAGTAATAGAATATCATTAAAAATAATTAAATTTGGCATAAAGCATTTTAAATTTTGAAATTTGATTATAGTGAAAAAAAATTCTTGGTAGCTTTATATTGTTGTTTTAAAATTAAGTAGAGTAGGGGATGAATTTATCACGAAAATATTTTGTTATTTATATGTTTATAAACAGCAAATAGTTGGAAGAAGATTTTAAAAACCAATATTGCTGTTATAAGAATTTATACATTAGCCTACTTGAATGAATAATGTTAATAGTCATAATACTTTTCCTGATATACAATTCATTATTATTTTATATGAAGATAAAAAATAATAATGAATAAAACAAAATTAATTGTTTATAGTAAACTTTCAAGTGATATTTTACACGATAGATTTTATGGAATATATTGCACTCTATTGTATTTAGAACTACAAGAAATTGCCCGCTCATATAAATGAGCGGAAATATAATTTTGTGATTTAATTTTATAATACTGTATATAACGACGAAAAACACCTCCGAACTCGTGTAGAGAATCATAAAATGGCATCCATTATTACCTTACAGCGCCATCTGCGAATTCTGTCCTTTTAGAGGAACTACAATTTCAATGTAATTTTTATTCTTTAATTTTTAAATTATTAATAACAACAAATAATTTGGGCTGTCGCAGATATCCAAAAATTAGGCCTTTCTAAAGATACCCTATTTATAGAAATCGGTACAATAGTTCAACTGAAAAAGGAACATCCAGCCAGCCAGCCACGTTTGACTATTAATATATATTTAACCATTGGAATCCAAGATTTTACCATGCTACTGATTGTCGATTCTTCTTGCATATTTTCTGTTTCTTTTTAATTTTTATTCTAAAATACGATCAGAATGGCATTCAAAAATAAATTTGAGTAACATTTTCTTTAATATAAAAGTTTTTGAAGCAATATATTTATATTTTTGATACTAAAAGTATAGTAAAAATATAATTAGTAATTATCATGGAGGAGGAGGTTGTCATTCTGCTATAATGGCATTCAGTAGCGGATCCAGAAAAATTAACAGGTGCCTACCGTACAAATAATTATATTGTTAATAATTTAAATGATTGCTGTATATAGTACAGTGATACCTCGGTTCACGAACACAATCCGTTCCTTGATCCTGTTCGTGATCTTAGTATAAAGAACTGTTATTTCTTACAGAAATAATTTCGTTTCATTCCGTTTTCCGGCCCTCGAGTCCTCTCCTTGTTATATTCAAGAACTCTTACAGAAATAATTTCGTTTCATTCCGTTTTCCGGCCCTCGAGTCCTCTCCTTGTTAGATCAGGCGTGCCGGCCCATTAATGAGTCTGTAAGATTGTCACAGGCCACATCGTATTTAATTTTTTTTAATTACATTTTAGAATAAAAATTCAGATATATAGATAGGATAATTAAAAACATTGTAATCAAATGAACATATTGCAAAATTATATAATTACTACATAATTGCTTTTAATTATGGATGTGTTTTTAATTTAATTTCTAACTATCAATCTAATTTTCTATTAAGCTTTAAAGTCACATTTCTGTACAAAAACTAAAGCTTTCATTAAAATTTTATAAATTCAAATATTCATAACTAATTAACAGAAATAAATATTTAACAAGTCCATTAGCACGTCCTTTATAGATGTCCTTCAAAGAGGGATTGTTTGGAATTTGATTATTGTATTTAGCTATCCAAAAAAAATATTCTAATTTGATTTTTTGTTTTTTTGGTAAAAAATTTCACAGAAAACAATGTAGTTCGTCCAAAAAAAAATATATTCTAATTTGATTTTTTGTTTTTTTGGTAAAAAATTTCACAGAAAACAATGTAGTTCATGCAGGAAAATTTACAAGTTAGTGTCACCAATCCAAAAGCTATCTGTACATATATGTCCAATAAGGCCAATTGAAAAAACTTGTACAACAAATTTCATTAAAATCAACTAGTGCCTCATAGTATATCAATATAGCAGCTTCAAAGCGAGAATTACTTCCTATTATCTCATCCTAATTTAAGTGTGCTGCAGAAGTTTACAAGTTCAAGTGTACCATGAGATGATAAAAAGTTTAAAGAAGGTTGAAAAATAGTGTTTTTCATACAGTTGTCACAAACTGTTATATACCTGAAATTCTTGGGCATCACCAGGTATACTGCTAATAATACCTGTATATGAAGAATAAAAAGCACTAATTACTAGTGTATCAGTGCTTTTTATTTCGTTATAGTATAAATAAAACTATATATTCTCTTCAGATTTATGTTCAAAAGAGCACTTTAAAAAAATTTTCTCTGTGTTTATATTTGAAAGCAAATTTCAAATAATTGTTAATAAATTAGATATTTCATTTAAGTTCAAATATATGAATTTAATCTTTTCATTTTGGCTGTAACTACAGATATTTTATATTTTCAATAGGTTCATCTTGTTGGAATAGATATTTTTACAGCTAAAAAATATGAAGATTTGTGTCCATCTACCCATAATATAGATGTCCCCAATGTTAGCCGTAGTGACTTTCAGGTATGTGGTGAGCATAAAATTTTTCAAATGTCTAGTGTTGGATGTGTTTTAATTATACAACATTTTTTGCAGCTCATTGATATTAGTGATGATGGTTATGTATCTCTTATGAATGACAAGGGTGACACACGTGATGATTTGAAACTTCCTGAAGGAGACTTGGGTCAAAAGATAAGAGAAGAATTTAGCAAAGAAGACATTTCAGTGATAGTATGTTATAAATTATGAATTTTTGTAGCTAGTTCAACATTTTGTCTTATAGCTAAATTAAAAAGTAAATTTCTTGTAGGTCACAGTTTTAGCGGCTGTGGGTGAAGAGGCAATAGTTGCATGTAAAAATGCCACATAACAAGAAAGGCTGAAGAAGATAGGAATTGGAGAATAGGATATTGATGCAAGCATTTTGTTTGTTGATGGGTTGTGAATGATCATTTAATGTTTAAATTGTGTGTTTAAGGTTTGTGTTTCAAAAAGCATTGTATTGCTTGGCATTAAGTCCCCTTCTCCTTTTTTGTACAGCGTAGCATTTAGTTGCTATTGCTACTGTGACTATGGATGTTAAAATAAAAGGAGTTTAACTTTTAATATGGATGATTGACTTGTAATAAATTTTTTCATAAATTATATATAAATATATAAACAAATACATTTAGTATATATTAATATCTTAAGAGGTTTAAATGGGTGTAAACTGAGTCACACTTTCTGTTAAGCCTTGCTTTCTGCCGAATTGTGATCTTCATATCAAAATACAGTTAAATTAGTTTGTATCTGAAACTCTAGGTTTTAATATGAATATTGTTAAATTTAACATTTTTAATGTCTCTTAAAGACAAAGCTCATTTGGAAAATTCAGAGATCCGTGCAATATTTGTTGTTTTGATTTTAAAATAATCTTTAGAAATATGAATTTGGGATTGTACTTTATAAATCTGTGCAATAGCAAGGAAAATTTAAAAAATGGATGTCACTCTGAAAATGAAAAATTGTTAAAATGATTTAATTGGTTTTGGAAACATTCAAATATCTTCTAAATTGTAAAACTTCCTTTTTTTAACACTGGCTGAGAATAAAAGTATTACTCTGAGTGGTTTATCTTGTTTTTCACATTCCTGAAATTTGAATTGGGGCTAAATCTCACTCTAACATTACTTTAGCTTAAAAAAAAATATCACTACATCGTATATATAGTATTTTGATCGTACTATTGATTTAATAATAATGATTATTGTAGAGAAAAAATAGGAATTTACATATAAATATATAGTGGTTTGTAGATAAAATTAAATAGATTTTTTCCTTCAGAAAATGTTTGTATTGAAATTGTTAAAACATTTAAGAGCCATTAACATAATTGTATTCCGAAATATTTTGTCAAAAATATTTTTACGAAGTTTTTTATTCATTTGAACTTCAGTTTTTTTTTTTTTTTTTTTATATTGAAAAACTTCTTACTTTAGATATTAATTTTTTTTTTTTTTTTTTTGATATTTTGGAAATTGTTTCTTAAATAAAATTGCTTTTTTGCAAGAAAAAGTTGTTCCCACTTGCCAATTCAGGCCAAATTCATACAAATATTTGAATTTCAGTTTTGCGACTTGCGTTGGAAACCAAAATTTCGACTTAAGTAGCAGCATTAAAAAAAATTGAACTGTTTTTAGCTTTCCGAAGGAAATGGAGTCTTACAAGATTGGGCCAATGTGTTTCGGTATTGATGATCTGCCCGTTTTTTGTATCTGTTCAGCTGGACCGATACGTTCAAGTGACAGGAAAAAACTAAGTGGCTCCTAACATCTGACGATATTTTTGCGACAGATATTCCCACACCTAGGAGGCGTGTGCAGATATCGATATACCTCAGGCGACGTGTCGAAATATCTTGACTCATTTGAGTAGATCGTTGCGGAACGTCCTAGCCGGATTGATTCGTCCCGGCTCTAGAGCTTTCAGCGCCCCAAGCGAAAATTTTTGTTGCTTGACGGTGAGTCACAACAAAATGCCTGGCATCCTGGCGGCCGTCAAATCCACTCGCCGTTTAAATTGTGTAAAAATAATTCTTACTACAATAACAACAATAATAAATATAATTCGTCAGTGTTCTTCGGCGCCCTGAGGGGTCGCTCTATGGCCCGGCTCAACATACGATCGAGTAGAGACTCGATTGTATGTTGAGCCGGGCCACGTTTGACTTTCTATAGAGGGGTCCAGCAGTGTCGGGACAACTTGGAAAGGCCTGAACCGTGTCCGTAGACACTGTCCCAAGCGAAGAAATTCTTATTGGATCGGTAGAGTCTGGCTCCATCCTACCCTCGCTGGTGGATGCTCTGTAGTTCGCCATTCGACCGCCCAGTCTCTGCAGGTCCGGGATTAAGAATCGGCTCGACATATGTCCTGCGTGAGGTACGAGTCCTCTAAGAGAGTCTGAAATCCCAAAGTGGCGTACCATGCCGACGGGATGAATAGTTGAAGGATAGAAGCTTTAATGGTGCTCATCCGAGAGTTGATCTGGCTCGGACTATAGGGGAATCCTCCCCAGATCGGGTAAGCTTGCTTCCCTAGGTACATCATCAAACCTCTGGAGTTTCCCCGAAAGATATTCGGCCACGGAAAGGTGCCAGAGCCCGGTCATTGCACGGCGTCGGAAGATATCGTTCCCATGGTGCCTGCAGCAATCGTCGACTGCATCGGGATACGAAGCGGAGGAGATCTCTCGCCCTCTTTTGACGGCGGAAGGTACGCGTCTTGATGCTCTTACTCCGCAGATATACGAGTATTAGTTAAGGTTCTGAACAAGGAAAGGTTTCGGATTCTGTCCTATCCTTTCGGCCAGCTGCTGGCGTTTTACGCCGCGGTAGCCCCTGAAGAAAGGTTAGGTTGGTTAGATTACCCCGCCATATCCTCATGAAATATTCTGTATCTGGTGGCAGCTACTAATAGAGCCCATCTCAGGCTGGCCAACACCCATGATGGGGTTAACCGGATGGTTGAAGGATGGGGTTGTGCCAGGACTCTTCCTGAAAAGCTAGAGGTGTGGACCCGGGTCCTATAGGGTAGTAAGCCATAGCTTTACCACACGGCCATCCGGCCGACCACAGTTACAGATACTCGTTTTGCCTGGTATTTTCGATCCCTCTACGACAGCTGTATAAGAGATATATTTTATCTAGCGGCGGCCACTTGTAGAATTCATCAAAGGCTTCCCTTACTAGGTTTAAATTTAGAGCGCATTCTCGGCTAGAAAACATCGCTGCGGCGACACAGTGCACGAGAGACGGATGCAGGGAACAGATGCCCAGGTATTTTGTATCTGAGCAGGTTCGCTGCATTCAATTTTCGTTCATTTTTGTGAAACTAGAAATGATAACATAAAGATACATAAATACAGCCTCAGTTAATCATAATGCCGTAAAACTTATCCAAAACAATTAAAAAATAATAATTCAATATAAAGAGTACCTGCTTGAACAGATATTCAATGCAGACGAAATGGGTCTCTATTGGAAGCGCATATCTAGCAGAACGTGCATTTCCAAACCCGAACGCTCTGCGCCAGGATTCAAGGCCGCGAAAGATCGTGTAATTTGCTCTTACGTGTTAATGCAACAAGTAACTGTGGTGAAACCAATGCTACTGAATTCCTCGCTGAACCCGCATATCTTGAAAGATAAAAACAAATGTCATCATTCAGTATTTTGGCGTGCAAACAAGAAAGCGTGAGTAACAGCCGCATTAACAATGGACTGGCTGAATAATTGGATGCGTTCAAACCTCAACAGCAAATCCTCAGTGATTAGTCTCTCATGACGTCAGAATTAACTCAACACCAGTTTGTTTCTGGAACGACTTGCTGAGTGTGGTGATAAGACGGCGTTTCTCATAGTGATGAAGAAGACAATAATGAATGTTATAATTTCATTAGTGTCATTAGAAAGCACTAAAAGTTATTTGCCAATAAACAACAACGATGATAATGATTTGTTACACTCTCTAACTTTTAAAATGTTATCATTTAGTAGGAACTACTTTTCCAGCGATATTGGATAAACGGTGTCAACCGGTGTCAGCACATTCACCATCTATAAACTCGATAACTGTGTTGAGCGTCTAATGAGTTCAACACTATTGGCTTGTTGAGTTTTGGAACGGTTTGCGGAGATTTTTTATTCATCACTTATTAGTCTATTGAAGTTTGGAACGCACCCATTGCTTCGTTCAGGATGTTGAGTGGTATCTATCCAGGAAAAACTTGGCCTTCAAAGTGTTGCTGGTGTTGGATAACGTTCCAGGACACCCAGAGGTACTTCGGTTCGCCCACCCAAATGTTGATGTTTTTATTTTTGCTTCGAAATATTACTCATACAACTGACGAACCCAAGGAATTATAGAAACATTCAAGCGATACTATACGTCGCACGTTTAACAGGATACTGGAAGCTATTGAAAATGACAGTCTGACAGTCACATATTGCTGGAAACAGTTCAACATTGGCTTCATCACAATCATTAAAGACTCGCTTGATGAAGTAAAGCAGTCAACACTGAATGCCTGTTGATCTAAGCTGTGGAAAAAGTATGTGAATGAATTTGTCCAGCATAAACTCCCAGAGATCAAGTCGCTATTATGAAGGTCATAACGATGGAGAAAGTGCGCAAACCATTTAGATACCGTAATTAAGATGCGATATGGCATCTTAATTACACTAACCTAGTAGGGTCATTCCATTTTAAATCAGCTAATGGTGGTCGCTGCATGATTTTTGATTTTGATGAATTTTGGCATGTTTGTTTATGTATATTCTCACGGCTCAAAAGTATCATTATTTACTTTAAAAAAAATTAATTTCTGAGATATGAGAAAGAATATGTATGGAGGCAGACTAAAATTTGTATATTTTGTACTTTTTATAATCGCCTGTAGTTTTTTATGTGATTAGCACCGAGAGGTGGAATAGGTATCACTTAAAAGCATATAAAATGAGGTTTTCAACCTTGTATATTTTGTTTAAAAAATTCTAGGATTAACTAGTGTTTTGACACTCCAAACTCGGCAGAGGAAGATTGCATTTTTTCATAACTTAAGAGTTTTTAACAGTAACACAAACAGAGAAAACAAAGTTTTTTCTTAATCTCTCATTACCCAAGCATAAGTAGATTTACAATAAAAATTATGAACCTTATTCTTTTATTCCTTCATATTAAAAAAAATGGTCAAACCTGGAAAAAATTTAAAATTTACCAACTTTGAAGATAAAAATTTCTTTGTGGGAGTGTCGCAAAAAATCTGAAAATTTTGTGGTTTATACTACATTTAATATAGATTGAAATAATAACAAATTTGAGTTTGGCTTTTCTTCCATTTTTGTGGGAGACGTAATCAAACTCAGGGAAAATGCAATTAATATTCCGTATTAATATCATAAGAAATCCCAGTCCGAGTAAAACATATCTGGCAGATATTTTTAATTCACACCACTTTTGAAGTTAGGTAACTCTTTCTTATGATTAAATAAATTTTGAGCTATTTTTTATTAATTTTTGCAATTTTCTGTTCAAACTATCTGGCAACACTTTATATAGCAACAATGGACTTTTCTGCTAAGTTGCCAGATAGTTTGAACAGAAAATTGCAACAATTAATAAAAAATAGCTCAAAATTTATTTAATCATAAGAAAGAGTTACCTAACTTCAAAAGTGGTGTGAATTAAAAATATCTGCCAGATATGTTTTACTCGGACTGGGATTTCTTATGATATTAATATGGAATATTAATTGCATTTTCCCTGAGTTTGATTACGTCTCCCACAAAAATGGAAGAAAAGCCAAACTCAAATTTGTTATTATTTCAATCTATATTAAATGTAATATAAACCACAAAATTTTCAGATTTTTTGCGGCACTCCCACAAAGAAATTTTTATCTTCAAAGTTGGTAAATTTTAAATTTTTTCCAGGTTTGACCATTTTTTTTAATATGAAGGAATAAAAGAATAAGGTTCATAATTTTTATTGTAAATCTACTTATGCTTGGGTAATGAGAGATTAAGAAAAAACTTTGTTATCTCTGTTTGTGTTAGTGTTAAAAACTCTTAAGTTATGAAAAAATGCAATTTTCCTCTGCCGAGTTTGGAGTGTCCTAAGATTTTTTAAACAAAATATACAAAGTTGAAAACCACATTTTATATGCTTTTAAGTGATACCTATTCCACCTCTCGGTGCTAATCACATAAAAAACTACAGGCGATTATAAAAAGTACAAAATATACAAATTTTAGTCTGCCTCCATACATATTCTTTCTCATATCTCAGAAATTAAATTTTTTTTAAAGTAAATAATAATACTTTTGAGCCTTTGGGAATATACATAAACAACATGCCAAAATTCATCAAAATCAAAAATCATGCAGCGACCACCATTGGCTGATTTAAAATGGAATGACCCCCAAAATTCATCAAAATCAAAAATCATGCAGCGACCACTTTGTTTAAATTTGGCTGATTTTATATGGAATGACCCAGTAAGGTTAGTGTAAGTAAGTCGCCATATCGCACAAGAGATATATTTTATCTGGCGGCGGCTACTTGTAGAGCTCATCACAGGCTTCTCTTACTAGGTTTAAATTTAGACTGGCCAGAACTCTGCCCCAGTTGTTCGTACATTCTTAGCACTTTTTCACGTATCATTGAACTACCTGAACTCTCGTGTTTGGTCCTCGATCATAATATTAAGTGCCTTTTCCATTCTTTCATTAATGGAATCACGGGGCATATAACTTTAGCACTAGCAGCAGTTCCACTAGCAACACTAGCTTTAATTGCTTCACTTTTTTAATGATCCTTAGAGTCGACTCGTTAATATTTATTAGCCTAGTCACCGACACAGCACTCCCGCCGCGCCCTAACCTTGTCGCCACAGTTTTTTTCTTCCTCCAGCGATAACGTTTCTACCCCTTTTGGCCGATTTGTCACTACCAATTATGTTTTCCAAATACACGACGACGAAAAAGAACAAATCTGTAAAAACGAAATTAGATTGTATTTAAGAAAACGCAAACGAACATGAAACAACATATGTATTCAGGGCACAGGAATGCGAGACTGTTGATCTCACACCTATTTTTTTATCAACAGATGACGCCACTTTCCACTCACAAGTCAGTAAGAGTACTAAGTGGCGGGGCGAAACAAGCCCTTCAACAGGCTGGCCACCCCTGCGGAGGGTTCAGCCGGATTGTGGAAGATGGGGATCGACGGGCCGGGCCCGGACCCCATGATAAATATTTTTCAAGGGGTGGGACCCGGGTCCTCCAGAATGGAAAGCCGAAGCATTTCCACCCGGCCAATCCGGCCGACATTCCACTCCTATCGAAAGCTCTGTACTGTAAGCATATAAACTGCGCGTCTGTTATCCTAAAAATCGTAATCTAAACGACTTAAAAAGAAAAAAAAAAAAAAAGGTTTCATTCAGATCCAACACCAAAACTAAAACCAACATTGGTCCTTTCTTTTTTACCGTAGTTGTAGCTAATATAAAGCAGACGTTTATTGAAGATCGAAAATGAGAAAAAGTTGAAAGAAAAATCCTCTTGAAATATTTCAAAATATTTTTCATTATTTTCAGGCACAAAATTTATTTCCTTGTGTCTTGAAAAAACATCGTTCCAAAACAATACAAAATATTGGAAGGTTGCCATATTTTTAAAATCTACTGAACAAAGCACATTACACTGTTGGGCATACACTAAAAACATTTTATTCGTAGTACAGGTAGGCGTCGATTAGTGCAAGTTTAAATAATGCGATATTCGATTAGTGCGATTTATAAAAATGATACCGTTTTTCACTTACTTGTTAGTGCGAGTTAAATATTCGATTAATACGAGCTATAAGCATAGACCAGTCTTACTAACAAAGGTCTGTCCCCTTTTATGATGTCAATTAACAAATTAATGTTAATTTTCGGTTAGTAAAACTGGACGAAGAGCAATCCAAGAATAGTCACTGGGCTTTGAAGGGGTGAAACACCAGAAAAATGGGCTTTTTTGATGTTAGCTATTTAACATTACTATTATTCAGTTTTGTTATCGTGTACAAATATACATATACATACAGTATAGTACAGAATTTTCTTGTTAAAAATTACTCATTGGTTCATTAACTTAGCTAACTAGTTCTATCTGGAACTAATTTACTGATTCAAGTGATGCAATGCTTAATCGCAAATCGGACTATCCACTCAATTCTCGATCCAGAATTAGCGGCCAGGCGGCGCTCAACTTCCGCTTTCGATTTGGCGGTTGGTCTGATGATGGTATGAGACGCAGTTCCTGGTATATTATTAATTTAGACGATGAACAACGATGTAAAATATGAAAATAAGTATTTCTTAAACAGAACATTTCTTATTCATCGTGAAGTTGGCTAATGGCCGGAATCTCACAAAGCAAGAACCAATTACCATATTTTATATATAGTTAATACTTCGAATAGTGCAAGAAATTCGTGGGACCCATTATTCACACTAATCGAGGCCTACCTGTACTTTCGTTTATAACCGGAAGTACTACAAATAAAATGTTTTTAATATATGACCAACTGCGTAATGTGCTTTGTTCAGTAGATTTAAGTATATATAAGGTGACCAACTTTTTTACAATAAAAAGGAGGACACAAATTAATTGAAGAAAAAAAAATATCGTAAATAAAAGAAACATTTTATTCATTGCAACAATAATACACTATAATATGATAAATGCACAATAAAAACATTTGTAGCATTTTATATTGTAATTATGCTGACATGCCTATTA
>AYEL01086979.1:0-118282 GCA_000484575.1 Olivierus martensii
ATTCCTATAAATAGGGTATCATTAGAAAAATCTAACCCTCGAATTTCTGCGACAGTCAAAATTTTTGTCATTATTCATAATTAAAAAATTAAGGAATAAAAATTATAGTTTCTCTAAAAATATCAAAATCAGAAGGTGACACTATAACTTAATAAGGGCCGCCATTTAATGATTGTGTGTAAGAGCATCTTTAATCTGAATGTAATAAATAAGAATAAATACAATAATCTGTTAATAAAAATTCGTTGTTAAATTTAAATTATTATTTAAAATATTTAGGTGTGCCGCCAAATTTTAAAATATTAAAAAGTGTTCCTCAACTGAAAAAAGGTTGAGAACCACTGCGGTAGACTCTTAACCAGACGCAAAAAATTGACAAACGTACGACGATAGATAACCGATTCGCTTCACGCTAGTGTTGCCAAATAATAGTATACGTAGTGTTGACATACTTTCGAAAAATCCCTTATATATATTAAAAATTGCTAAATTCCTTTCTGCTACTATCCCAATTAAGCGTTTATATTATACATGTTTATTAATTTGGTTTCCGTTCTTTGAGATTTGGCCCAAAAAAGCGGCTGTCCTAATTAACCAGTGGGCCCAATTAAGCGGAATCGACTGTGTATTCAATATATTACCAAAAATATATCAGCTTCATATCTCCATTTAGAGTCATAGGAAAAATATATATTTTTTCAAAATGATATACAATACTGTATTGTATTGAGGACTTGTGTTCTTATGAAATTTATGGCTTCAGTTGTTTTTTTTGTTTTTTATTCCTTTCTTCATTGCTTGCAGCTGTATTTTGAGTACTGAGAATTAATTTCTTTATAAGATAATCTTTTAGACTTGTATTACTGAATTACTGATTTTAGATTCTCTTTTTTGTTACATGATTCATTTTATTGTAAATAATTCTTTATTTTAATAATAATATATAATATTGTACATGAAAAATTTACACTTTTCTTATTTAAGTCTGCTTTCATCTATCTGATCAAGACTTAAATAGGTATCATCTAATATCTCTAATTTTTTTCAAAATTTTAAAATAATTAAATTAAAAGCATCACCCTACAAACATACTTTTATTGATAAAGAAAATCATATTGTATAATGAAGTTATTTTCATTCAAAATAGTCATACAAAACTAGAAATACATTATGATCTGAAGACGACACAATTTTTTATGAGATTTATTTAATGACAAAATCATTAAATGACAATCAAATTCATGTTGATGCACTTTATACAACCATAGTGTCATGTACAGAATATTTTGATATTTCCAAGCTGTGCCAAAATTCTAAAATGATAAATTAATACATTATCTATCAATGTCTGCTTTTCTTTGATTTGTGTGATTTACGTGATGGTGATCCAGAAGTACGTCGCTTATGGGGCGAATGAGGACTGTTTCTCCTGGACCTTTTCGGACTACGACTCTTTGACCTGAAAAATATAAAAAAAAAAAATATTATATAAAAACCTTTATGAACTCTAGTTACCTATTTGTGATTTTTTTTAAATTGCATAATATTTTTTTTTAATTCGAACTAAACTGAATTAAAAAAATTTAAGCATAGCATTCAACATTTTTGCAATCCTTTGACTAGTTTTTATCAATTAGATAAAATACAGTCTACAGTAATTTTTATGATTACTCAAATTCAAACTTAAAAAAAGAATAATATCTTTTAATTCTAACTAGAAGAAAATTTTTATTTATGACCCAATCATATATATATATATTGCAATATCAACAAAGGTTCCCTCGCAGTTTGACCTCTTGGGACCAAACTTTGCAATGGAGACTTCTCTCGATTCCGCGGGTAAAAGAGGATATCTGGTTGGCCGAATTGGCTGCGCGGAAATGCTCCGGCTTTCCACCCTGGAGAAAAAGGGTTCGAGTTTCAGGTCAGGAGGCTCTGGAAAAATTTATCATGGGATTTGGGCCCGATCCGTCGATCCCTATCCTCCATACTCCGGCTGACTCCTCCGCAGGAGTGGAAATGGAAAACCTTGGAAGGGATTGGTTTCCTGCCACTTAGAATCTCTATTTACTCTTAATGAGTGGAAAGTGGCGTCATCTGTTAACAAAATAATAGATTAATCTGGATCGATATTGTCCCAGTGGGTGGAAACGAAATTGTTTTCATTTATCATTTTGTTAAAAAATTTTAAATTCTTCAGTCATGTTAGAATTCGGGATGACATCACAGTCGAACCGATGTAACGTCACGATACGCAACAATGGATGACATCGTAAATCGCAATTGATAAATGTCAGGATGCTGTAACAATGGAGTGACGTCATTACCGGAATAACGTGACATCAACATAATCAGTCAATTGATTTCGAATGCTATAATAAATGAATTATATAACAAAATAATTTTGTTCAAATTAGGGATGTCGCCACAAGATCCCATGTCATCATGACGTAACAAATAGATGATGTTAAGTAAATTAGAGCCCCTATAAGTACAGGCCAGGCCGTCCGCCATTTTTAATCCTCCACTAACTCGTGTCGTAAATCGCAATTGATAAATGTAAGGATGCTGTAACAATGGAGTGACGTCATTACCGGGATAACGTGACATCAACATAATCAGTCAATTGATTTCGAATGCTATAATAAATGAATTATATAAAATAATTTTGTTCAAATTAGGGATGTCGCCACAAGATCCCATGTCATCATCATTATGCTATGTGCAATAAATAATTAAAATAAAAACATAAAATTTTAGATAGCATAAACTTTAAATAATTTGTTTTGTAATCAATATTCAGCAATCAATATTCTTTTTTATTTATTTATAAACTTCAAATTTTTAGAAATATTATCGAATGCATGATAATTTTTGAATTTTTAGTCTGATTTCTTCTAATTTTTATACATTTTTATTTCATAAATATAATAATTTGCTATCTATGATTACAAAAAATAACTAATATATTTATTTTAATATAAATTCTTTCTATATTCTGTTTATCAATGGTGAAAGACTATTCAAAAAAATTTTTTTCTCATAACATATTGAATAGTATGACACTTGATCAATGATCAAAGTGGTTATAAAAACATACAAAATCCAAAGTTATTCATCATATAACCAATATGACACTACAATATAATGTTTAAGTGATATTTTCAATTTTTCAATAACTTTTATTGAATATATATATATATTTTATCATTCCACTATAAATCTTTGAGAACGATATAACTCCATTTCGAGTAAAGTTTTCAAAACTAAAAAGATGGGCTTTTCAAAAATATTGTTTCTATAAACCTTATAAATATCAATAAAACACTTTGAACATTATGTGCATTTTAAAATTAGGAATATAAAGAATTCTAGCATCCCTACATAAAACTCATAAAATTAAAAAAATAATATAAAATTTGATTAAATAACAAAGTAATCAAAGATAATTTAGTTTAATAAATTATCAGTTTTCTAAATTTGTCTTGTTCATCATTAAAAAAAAAAAAAAAATTAGAATATTGATTAGGAATCGAATTAGAGAAATTTGTCTTGTTCATCATTAAAAAAAAAAAAAGATTTAGAATATTGATTAGGAATCGAATTAGAGATAAGAGAGCTACCCTGCTTTTAGAATTCTGATAAGACGAATTTTTATGATAAGAAGAAATTTTATAAAGATTGATCTATTAGAAAAAAAATTTTTAAATAGAATTAAAATAATTTTTCCCTTCGATTTTTCGAGAGAATCTTGTTTCTATCTCAAAAGCCAGAATTATCAACTTCGAGTTGTTATTTTTATATTGATTCAATACAAGAATTCTCAGTGAAGAGAAAGACGAATGTTTTAAGAATAACTAAACGAAATGAGAAAATCATATTTGTGCATCTTGCCACTTTTTCATAGTTTAAGGATTCATTTCCATAGATTATCTATGATATGACATAGCAAGGATTATATTCAAATTTTCTTCTCATTTATACATACAACATAACGTTTTAAATATTTGAGTTAAATCACCGATTAATAATTTCATATAAATTGTTTAATATTAAATAGAATATGCTAAAAATATAATGTTTTTCATTAAAAATTATAAATGTAAAGAGCATAAATAATAATTATTTATTTTTTTAATAAAAATTTATTACTTTTTTTAATAAAGGTAAAAATTTTTAATTGATGGATATTAATTTTGTAACTTTTTAAAACTTTTATGTTTTTTCTTTCGGATGACATAATAAGTTAAATCAAGCATATTAATTTAATTATGCAACATAATTAAATAATATGTTTTTCCATCCAGCGTTAAATCTTAATCTAATTTATGTAAACGTGATTTAAAACAATTAAGATAATCAGGAAGTATTTCAAATATTTTTTTTTTATCTATAAATGTCAATGCTATTCTGTTTTAGTTATTTGATAAAGTCTAAAACTTTTTCTTCTCTGTTTTGATAATACGCGAATCTTTTGTTCATTAAATAAATAAATAATTTTCATGTACATATCAGAATTTATTAAATTATTATCGAATTTCTTAAAAACGATAATATTTTTTAAGATGATCTTTTAATATTTCGATAAATGGTAATATCATTATCATCATATATAATAAAGGAATAAGCGTGTGGAGTCCATGTTTCTGCGCTGTGCGAACTCCCGCGTCAGAAGTCGCCGTTATTATTTTCTCTCGCCTCGATTCTTTAATCGTGTCTTTTAGAAAACTAACTCCCAATCTAATTATAAATTTTGCTTTAAATAATCATACTTTACTTCCTATTTATATGTTTGTATACTACTTTTTGTTATTTAACTTCAATTTCTGTCTTTTTCGATCGAAAAATGTTGGTTGTTCCCCGGGTCGAGAGTTCAGTTTGCATTCGGTGCGTCGAGACTACATAAATGTTGCATTTAAATAAAAAGCAGTGGATGATCGGTTAACGAACATAATCCGTTCCAAGAAGATATTCATTATCCGAATTGTTCATTAATCGAACATCGATTTACCATAGGATTTTATGGGAATTTGATTAATTCGTTCCGGAGACCCAAAAAAACATTAATAAAAAATTATATAATTTCTTACTACGTTTATTTATCATGTAACTACAGATTAAAAATGGCAGACAGCCTGGCTCCCCCTACAGGGGCCTTAAAGTAAATATGCCAATGACTTCATCATGACACAATCTACTGTATCTCGAAAACTAAGTAACTATATTTGATAACTCTTACAGTTCATTTTTTCATCTATGCAATTTTCCTCTGATCCTTTTTATAATGACCAAATTTCTACTATATTGCACTGTCTTCATTTTTACAATAATGTTTTCTCTATATAAAGTATCTTAATAAAAAAATTTAGAATTTTATGATATTTTATTTTTGATTTTTTGCCTTAATCTTTATTATTATTTTTTATTTTGAAAATTCATTAATGAAAGCCCTATAACAATTCAATTTTCAAGCACATTACACAATAAAGTTCATTAAAATTTATATTTATTTACAAGGATTGTTTCAATAAAAGTGATTACATTCTCATAACTGTCTATGTACCTTATGTGGAGGACAAACACTGCACTAAAGCACCATGCAGAAAAAATTCTGTAATTACATAAAAGAAACGTTTTCGACCATTAACAACTGGTCTACATCAGCTAGTGTGTTTTGTTTTAACTAATATTTTATTTTAGTTTTAGAAATTTCGTTTTTTATATTCCTTTTTTAATTCACTGATTTTTACATATGTAGTAACGTTTTGTAGTTTTTGTGCACGTTTGGCACAATTTAAGGCTGGTTCATAGTTCGTCGGAACGGAAAAGGAAAAGGAAAGGAACATGTTCCGTTCCTTTCCTTTAGAATGCCTAGGTGTTCATAGTTCAACGGAATGAAGAAAGAATATGCATGCTCTTTGTAGACTCTCGTTTGAGTAATGGCGGCTATTTCGTATCGACAGAAGCAAGTTTTAGCAGCATATATGATTAAAAAAATAATGAAGAAAAAGAAAGAATATATTGGTTTAGTAAATTCGAAGAGAAAATTGTTTGGGGAATAGTTTAAACTTATACAGGAGATTAGGAATAGTGATTCTGAAATTCATTTCCGATGTTTCAGGTAAGGTTTTATTGTAATAAATTATAATTTTAAAATTTTGACTGAAATGTCGCATTTATTATTATTATTAAGGATGTTGAAGGAGCTGTTTGATGTTTTATTGAGATATGTTGAGTCTTTTATAACTCATTCAAAAAACATGCTTTACCAATATCAGCAGCTGAAAGACTAGCACTCATGTTAAGGTAAAAGATTAATTTTATAAATATTAGATATTTATGTTAGCAAAACATATTTAATAGTATATTTTATTGCATAAGAATTAGCATTGTACAAATTGAATAAGGATTGAATTGGCTAAAGTGTATTCAAATAAACTATTTTAGAATAAAATTGTTTAAATAATATAAATGTATTATAATTAAATAAACTAATTTAGAATAAAATTGTTTAAATAATATAAATGTATTATAATTGTGTTTATAAGTTATATTTATGTTAATGTTTGACAAATTAGTATTACTTTACTAATAAGTAAAAGTAATAATTGAAATTACAAACTTATTAGCTACAAATAAAATAATACACAATTATTTTTAGGTATTCAGCAACTGGAGATAGTCAGCAAACCATATGCTATAGTTTTCGTATTGGAAAGTCAACCTTATCAAATATTATAAAGGAAACTTGCTTAGCAATATGGACTGGTTTAAAAGATATATATTTATTACTTCCTACTTCAACTCAATGGGAAAAAATTGCATCTGGTTTCAGCAATGATTGGCAGCTGAAAAACTGTATGAAGAATATGTTTTATCAATGATTTATGAATACAAATCGATATTAGCAATAAAAAATGTCTAATTACAATAGTAATAATACATGTTACAAAACTCACTGTCCTGTTTCACCTATCTTTTTTATTCGCTGTTCTGTTTCACCTATTCTCATTATTTACATGTTAAAATAACCTCGTTTAACACTGTTTCATTTAGCGCTTTGTTTCCTTGGAACGTATCCACGCGTTAAACAGGATCCAGAAAAGTGGCCCCCTCACATCTCGTCTCCCCCGTTAAACGGGGTCTTAATGTATTTTTAAAAAATGCAAACGATGTCATGTCTTTTATAAATGACATGATCATTTATAAAAGACTTGCTGAATGCATAACATGTGTCTATAATGCTATTGTACATGTTATGCATTCAGTTATTCATATTTATATATATGAAATATTTTTATATCGATGATTGTATTTTTATTTTATATCGATTTATTATTTAATTATTAATTTATATATTATTTATATCACTATTACTTTTGCCTATAGATAGGGCAAAAATCCTATATTTTAAGTTAATTTATATTATTTTTGTATATTATATTTTATTCAAACGTACAGAATTTCGAGAATTTCTGAACTAGAAACTTTGAAATTTCAATAAAATAAGTTAGAACGTATCCCCCGCATTAAACGGGGTCTTACTGTACTTTTAAAAAATGCAAACGATGTCATGTCTTTTATAAATGACATGATCATTTATAAAAGACTTGCTGAATGCATAACATGTGTCTATAATGCTATTGTACATGTTATGCATTCAGTTATTCATATTTATATATATGAAATATTTTTATATCGATGATTGTATTTTTATTTTATATCGATTTATTATTTAATTATTAATTTATATATTATTTATATCACTATTACTTTTGCCTATAGATAGGGCAAAAATCCTATATTTTAAGTTAATTTATATTATTTTTGTATATTATATTTTATTCAAACGTACAGAATTTCGAGAATTTCTGAACTAGAAACTTTGAAATTTCAATAAAATAAGAAATTAAAATATATCCATTAATAAACTGATATTTAAATTAAAAATTAAAGAATCATTAGTATTCTTATGCAAGGATGAATTTTCTTCTTACTATAAAATTATCTGGAATGAATGATTTAAATTATATTAATATGATGAAAAAGTCAGAAAATTTAATACAGAAATGAAATTAGCTAGTTCTTTGTGTTAAATAAGTAAATTGTTTCTTTATTTAACAGATGATAATACTTTAGCCTTCATTAAATGTTTTCGTCTTAGTTTGTTATAATTTGCTCAAAAGATTAAATTGTTAATTCGGATATTCTTGGCAAAAGTTTCAAAATTAAATATTTTGGTTAAATTGCTTGCTTTTATATAAAATTGCAGCAATGAAACCATTTGAAGTCTACACCATATCATTAAGAGAAATAACATCGTTTGGACACGATAGAATAACACAGATAAGGAAGAAGTCGTAAAACGAAGATTTCTCTGTTGTTCTATCCGCCATAAATCGAAAGATAATCATTTTATCACTTGAGGATTTAATCCACCATCTTTAAAAAAAGTGCAACCAGTAATAGAAAATATTAGAATATAAATGACATTTTTCAATTTTTAACATTTAAAAATAGACGAATATTGTTTAATTAAACACTACAGAGCAGCATTTAAAAAATTGTATCTCTCTACCTCGAGAAAAATTCGCTAAACGAAAACAAGTTTATCATCTTAGCCAAATTTGTTTAATTAAACACTACAGAGCAGCATTTAAAAAATCGTATCTCTCTACCTCGAGAAAAATTCGCTAAACGAAAACAAGTTTATCATCTTAGCCAAAAATTTTTATTTTAATCTAAACTATTGATGGAATAAATAACTAAAATATTTATTTCTAGATTCATCTTGAAGCTATATTTACTATAGATGTTATTTTATCAATATATAGAATATTTTTTTTTGTTATCCGTATAAGCCGAAATTATTGTAGCAAAAATAGTTTTATTTAGCTAACATAGTTTTGTTTTGTAAATACAATTCTGTTTACAAACAAAAATGAAATCTAACCATCGAAAGACTAAAAAGTGTTTAAATAATTTTTTACATTCCTATTAATTAATTATAAACCGAATTATGAAAAATAAAAACTTTTTCGTGTCATTAGTTAACAAATTATGGACACAGAATTAAAAATTTTAAACGAAATTATCATCATTTCAAAGTTTTTTTTTAGAAACTGCTCGACTGAAGATGTAAACATGTTTGATTTCATTTGCAATTTGAATGAAAATTTTTGGAATGATAAATTTAATTTCAAAGCACACTTTATTTAATTTGTCTTCTTTCAGTCATGATTACAGTACTGAAAAAGAGAGATTAAAAAGAGAGAATAAAAGTTATAAAGAGTTTTTACAAAATAATGGCAAATTTTCTAAGGTATTCATTCCGTTTTTCATCGAGTAATTTGTCAAAAATCTCTAAAGTTCGAACAAAGTTCTTTAAAGTTAACAAGCATTTATAAATTGTTCAAGAATCTTAAACTTAATTTTTATAACTTTATTTTAACATCTATTTAAAAAATAATCTCTTATGTTATATTGTATATACTATCTTTAATAGCTAGTTAACAGTTTTTTTAAAATTTACGCTAAAAAATAACTTGCGCTACTTACTGAAGGATTGATGAGATCCAAGACAGCTGTGGTCAGTCCCCCGAGATCTAATCTTGGCGAATCTGGCTTATCCAGGTCTAAACTACAGCTTCTCATAGTCTCTTCTACAGGAATCCTATTAAAGGGGCAACCCATTTTGCATAAAAATTACAGGAATCTTAAAAACATTTCTCTTTTATACAGAATATAATGCTGTTCTATGGGATGTATCGTTTAAAGCCGAACTGCCTCTCTAGTTCTCGTATTTCCGTGTGTTAGGGATTTATATAGCTCTTCTGGTCGATACGCGACATTGGCGACAAGTTGTGACTCACAGCCGAACTATCTTGCCGATAACAATACAAACTATTTACTAACAAAGGCTAAAAGCTCATCGAGATAATTCTCTGAATGACCCGTATTAATAGTCCAATATGAACTAACGACATAATTATTTTAGCTAATGACCAGAGATGCTTCAGCAACCGAAATTGCTTTAATGACAACAGACGAAATTTTAATTTAACATCAAACTACCTGCTACAGTAGCTTCAATGTAAGTGCGAATGTTAATAAATTTTATATCTTGCATTCATAATGTAAATAAATTATTTAATAAAACCAACCCGATTAATAAATCATGAGGAATAAACAGACATTAATATAATTCGTATTATGGAAAAAAGAAATAAATAGTCATTCGGAAATATGCAACATTAATGATCACGTGTCTGAATTCAAATGAATAAAGTCATGTCATTATCGTTGAGTTATGAAAATTGAAGTCATATTAATATTTCATGCACAATATTTATAACTTGTGTATTGTTTTATATATTTATGTTTATGTGTTCTATATAACGCGAAGAGAAAATTAAAATCGATCTTTTACTTATTAACGTTCATTCAAGAGCGTAAACATATCAAATATTTATTAAACAAATTTTTTTAATCTCTTTTCATTAATCGGATTTCATTGAGGTTTTTCTAATCTTTACATATTTTAATAATAAGAAGCTTGGTATAATTATTAAAATGTATCTTTTTTCACGATTAATTTCAATTATCGAGTTTCATCAGAGAAGAAGCTTAACGAATTTCATTAATCCTTTCTCCAATATTTTCTTTTTCCATCCTTTACAGAAAAATAATTTAGCAGCATTTTTTGAAATCTGATAAGTATTCATCTATATATTTTTAATTGTGGATTAGTAAAGAATCATTCCATGTCAAGTGACCTAGAAATCTTATTCAACCCTCTTCAATTTTGCTGAAACTTGGTATGAATATCATACTGGCTTCGGAGGAAGCTGTGCAAAGTTTCAGTATAAGAAATGGCTTGAAACACCATGGTTTTTTTTGGAAGTTACTTGCATAACGGGAATTCAATCATGAATAATCTTCAAAATTACAAATACGATTGTTACGTAACCATAATAACTAGCACTCTAAATCTTTGTAAGCTTGTTGAATATTTTGCTAAATCCAATAATTTTGTTATCAAAAGTTATTGATCAAATTTAAATAATGTTTGAGAGAAAATATTTATGCTTGACACTTTGAATTTAATTTTTTCTGCACCATTGAAGGAGCAGATTTTGAACAATAATAATAATGATTTTATGGTTCTGAGTCTTGAAGTTCTTCAAAATTCGGCCACATATATTCTTAAATAAATAGAATATATGGTGTTTTTATATTGAATTTCTTGTAATGAGGAGTAACATAATTTCATTCCTATCTTTTTTTTAATGAAAATAAACAGATTGCGCATACAAATAATTGAAGAAAGAATGTGTAAAGATTTACCAGAATTCAATCATTACATTTTTAGTCTATCTTTTTCGAAAGAAAGTTAATGCTTATAAAATTGCTGTACTTAAGAGTATGTCTGTCTGGTATATATATCTCACATTAATAGTTTTGGACCAATTAGTAGATTATAAAAAATTCTGTAGCCATTCTATAATTAAAGAAATCATCTTTTAAATATATATAGCTACAACCATTTAAAAATGGCGATTTTCAGTTAATTCTTGATTTGGACAAATAAATTTACTTTACTCCATAGTTGTCCACTTATGTAGTTACCATTTCTAGAAATTTTTCGTACAGTGGGTGATTGGTTAATGAACATAATCCGTTCCAAAAAAATGTTCGTTATCCGAATTGTTCGTTAACCGATCATCGATTTTCCATAGGTTTTAATGAAAATTTGATTAATTCGTTCCGGAGACCCCAAAAAACACAGTAAGAAATTATATAATTTTTTATTTATGTTTATTTATATGTAATAACAATAATATATACATACATAGTCTTGCATATTGATCTATATCTTCATTTTCCAATTGGAGGAGTTTGACCCCAGATCCTCCAGAATGGTAAGCCACAACTTTACCACGCAGCCATCCGGCTTATCTGTCATTCAGTCAGTCCGCCAGTCCCACAGTTTTTTCTGTGAAGTGTTCGTTATCCGAACATGTGTTCGTTAACCGAACATAATGAGGTGTTCGTTATCCGAACATGTGTTTGTTAACCGAACATAAAAATCGGGAAAAACCACTGTTAGTTCCATGAGGTGTTCGTTATCTGAACATGTGTTCGTTAACCGAACATAAAAATCTTTAAAAAAGTGTTCGTTAAGTGTTCGTTAACTGAACATAAAAATCTTCCGAAAAAGTGTTCGTTATCGAATTTGTTCGTTAACCGATCACCTACTGTATATTATTTAGATACTTTCTCCTCAATAAACGGAATCTATTACTAAAATGAGGCAACCTGTCTTTTAACTAATTAAGAACTAGTTAACGGATTTTCATGAAATTTAGCACATAATCTGATCTTAAAGATGTATTTATTAGCTCTGTATCATTAGCAATTTCAAAGTGATAAACATTTAAACTTCTGAGTTAATAACTTTTCAATTGATTTTTAACTAATTCGTTAAATTTATCAAATCATTAAAATCGAAATAAGATTAATTAATCCTGTTGCTTCATCCATTTAAAAATGGCGGAGGCTCAAACTTCTCAGGTTTCTTTCTAATAGAGATTAGGCCTATATGGACCTGAATTTGAATCATCAAAAAGCTAATCTCGAATCCTTTGGATTGAGGATATATTTTAGTTTCACATCTTCAATCATTCCAAAATAGCAGGCAAGTTCAGATATTAGAGATTATTAACTGTTTAAAATTTATTTAAGAAACTCTAGAGCTAATTTCAAGATGCTTAATTTTTTAAGATTTTTAAAATATTTTAAAATTAGGATCTTTTAAAATCCAGTTTTAAATTCAGATTTTTAAAAGAAATGTTATTTTACAGTTTAATTTATTCAACTTTTAAAGTTACTTAAACTTGAATAATGCATCTAAATTCTAGTTGAACTTAGAAAGTTTTATTAACTAAAATGTATAAGTTTACATTAGATCTGCATTATTCAAGAAAATAATTGAATTTTCTTCCTAGAAATTTTTTTTTACTAAAATTTAATACAGTTTTATATATATAAAGTGTAAAAAAATGCCTACCAAGATTTATTTCTCTTATCTTTTGTATGAGAACTTTCTAGTAATCATTTTTACAATATTTTTAATCTGAATTTTAGAAAATCAATTTAGAAAAGTAACATTATTTATAAATTTAAAAGTTTTCGTGTTATAGTTTCTTTAATCAAATTTATTTTATATGCGTAAAGTTGCTCCTAGTCATCTGTTTAATTTAAAATTTATTATTAATTTCAAAGTTAGCGAAAAACCATAATTGTGATATCAATAAAACTCGTGGTTTATTTTCTTGGGCAACTTTCCTGCTGAACAATCGCAAATAAACAGAAATATTTTCAGAATAACCATTCCATTAACCATTTGATACTAAAGAAAACCTTACGATGCAGACAATACAAGCTCAGGTAATTTTTATTTTATAGCTTCGGTCTATGTAGTGAGCAGATAATGGTATTACATTGTATGATTTTCATTCTTTAAAAGTTTTACTAGTTTTATATCTAGAAAATTTTTTAGGAAGAAAGAGTCTTTGGCGTTTATTCACTAGGGAAGCTGTACTACAAAAAATATACTATTTTTTTATTGACGTCAACCTCATGTCTTTTCGAACTTAGAAATGAAACTATCACAGAAAATTTTTTAGGAAGAAAGAGTCTTTGGCATTTATTCACTAGGGAAGCTGTACTACAAAAAAAGATACTATTTTTTTATTGACGTCAACCTCATGTCTTTTCGAACTTAGAAATGAAACTATCAATATTTTTAGACTATATATTTTATTTGAAATTTTAAAAATATGTTTAGCTTCATAATTTTTAAATGTAGCAGTTATGGTAATTATCCTTGGTTTTTCTTAATAAAAGTTTATATTAAAAATGTTTTTTAAAGTAATAAATAAATAACGTAACGTGTGATAAATGCATGTCTTGTTATATTTTCTTAGAATAAAAAATTCGAGCATCTATTTGATTTGCTTACACGTTCTGAAAAATATATACTGTACACAGGAAATGATATTGCATATCTGCAGAAATTTTTCATTTTGAGTTAATGAATAAATTATTATATAAATGTAACCAAAGCTATGAAAATATAATCCATTAGTAACTGAAAGAATGAAATATAATAAATTAGGTCTCTTGATATTAAGTAAGGGCGTGGTTTTAAATTTCATCAAAATTAGAATTTATTTTGAATTATTTTAGCACGAAAGAAATATGGTAAAAATTATTTATAAACTTCTTTAGAAAAACGATTTGTCTTAAGATAATTTAGAAGATGAATATAAATATAAAAATATATATTCGCTTAAACTTGAAATAGGAATATTTTTTAACTATGAATAAATAAATTTTAGTTTACAGTATATGAAAAATAGATGTTATTCAATGTAACATCAAGGCGATGTATATATATTTTATATATGATTATGGATAAATTTAAAATATGTACTGCAGCTTTATTGCGTTATCCTGTGATGTTTTTGTAATCGTAGCTTGCAAAATTTTCTTTTCTATAATTTCTTATATATTCTTTTTTGCATAAGGAAATCTTGTGATATATAGTTAATTAATAAAAATATTTAAAAATGGAATAATATATATCGCTAGAATTAGTCACTATCACTGATTGGCTATCAATGACATACGATTAATCTATACAACAAAAAAATTTAATGGAAAACTAATTAATTATTGTTTACAAGGAGGAATTTTGAATAAATCAAATGATAATATAATAATTTTATTAAAAATCGGCGAATTTTAACCATGATTATCACTTCGTATTAAGGTAATGAATTTTTAAATGATTAATTTTACTTGAGAATTCCGATTTTCATACTTTCGTCTAGAGATTTTTTAACAACACAACCAATTTTTTTTTAAATTTCTTTTCTTTACGTTAAATTTAGCTATTCAACTTCTTTTCCACAAGGCTAGGCAATAATAAATCCATTAGATACAGGGCGGCGGAATGCATTAAACAGCCTATGCAAGTCATAAGAGCACCAATGACAAGGATACCTCCCGCGCAAAAACAGAATTTTTTTTTATTTTCGCTAAACGATTCATTCTTTCCCGAAGCCATTGTATATTGTTTATAAACATCATGAATCACATCAGTGCTGTTCTGTGATTTTTTATGTGAATCACTTTTCCTATATGTATTATTGAATCCCAAATCTAACAATAGCTTAGAAGCCATGGTATATTGTTTATAAACATCATGAATCACATCAGTGCTGTTCTGTGCTTTTTTATGTGAATCACTTTTCCTATATGTATTATTGAATCCCAAATCTAACAATAGCTTTAAGAATTTTACTAACTATTTCTGTATAAATGTCACATCATTCTCCAGATTAAAACTTATTAAATATTATTGAAGATTAATTATAGCACAAGAACGACTGGTAAATTTAGCAATGATTTCAATAGAATACGATGTATGTGAAATATGTATCATAGAAGTTATTCGAGATTTTGCTAATATGAAAGCGCAGAAAGTTTTATTTTAAGAAATTATAATAATAATAAATGCATTTAAGTATTTCTACATTTTGTTTATTTAAATTATACCTATTTTTAATTACACTTACAAATAACCAATTAATGCTAAACATTATGACAACAATAATTCTAGAGCATGAGGACACCGAGGACACCAAGCACCCTAGTGCCGGCCCTGATTAGATATGGTATTTAATTCACGAAACGTTTATAATTTTATCTTTAAAGTTAATAGAGTATTTTTTAAAATCACTTCCCCACTTTCTATATTTTTAACTGTCATCATATGATTGATTATTGGCTAATTTTTTAAAAATGAACTTAATTTTAATATTTTTTAAATTTCTTTAAAACATTTTCATATAGAAACTCGTCAGCAGATTAAAAAAAAAAAAAAACAGTAATATTAGTTCATTTCAAGTAGTTGAATTTTTACTAGTTAAAAAAGTTATTTTTATATTTATTTGTAAATTCTACTTTTACAAATAATAAACAATTAAAAAATATATTTATCACATACCCTTTTAATGTAATAACTTAGAATATATACTAAAAAATTCAGAATTAAAACAGCGACAAAAATTTGATTTTATATAATTTTCAAATTATTTAATTTTGAAAATTAGGCATTCTTGCTAAAAAATTTGTTATTTTATAGGCAAATAATAATAATAATAATAATTTAAAGAAATGAAGTTTTGGACATCTTAATTAAATTTATTGAAGAAAAATCGATATCTATAAAATTATTGGTTATAAAAATTGTTTTAATTTTCACAGGCTAATATAGATAAACAAAACTGAAAAGGAATGTTCGATATTCATAATGTGTTGACAAAATAGTTAAAAGAAATAATTCTATAATTTCAGTTTAAATAATAATTTTGATTATTATTTTAAAAAATACTATAATATACAAATAAAAAACGATAATAAAATATTAATTTTATTTAAAAAAATTAGAATTGCAATTAGTTTTATTCAAATTCTCATTAAGAAGTAAAAATTACCGAATTTTTTTATTTATTTAAAAATCAAGATTAATCTTCGATCACCTGAAAAAATACTATTTTATTTCTAGTTAATTACAGTTGTTTTTGCGTGAATGTCATTTTTTTTTAATATTAATCGGACAGATAATTAGGAGTACAATTATATTAATCATCACATCTAAGTTGCGTAACAGTGGTGATAAAAATGTTACCAGAAAATTGATTATATCATTCATTGAACCTATAACATTATTTTAATATTAGATTAGCGCAGTAACACGAAAGAAAAGTTTGAAATTTTAGAAAATCTTCGTGATAGATTGACGTTAAATTTATGAAAAAATTTTTTTATTAAAACAAGCTATTTTTTTAAAAATAAATTAACATGGCTACGATCATCGGTTTGATGTGAATTTTTTCCTGATTCGATTATGCATCATAACTTTATTAAATATTGCTAAGTAATGTTCTTATTAAACACATTTCCTTTTAGCAAGTTTTAGGTTGCTAATTATTGACAGATTATGAAGATGATTTTCCCGAGTATACTGGTTCTTTCACTTTATCGAATTTTAATACATCTAATTATGTATGATTAAAGCTTAAGTTTGCAGTTCTTAGATTGTTTTTTTCTATAAAAATGCATTTAAGAAGTCGATAATTAAGCAATTTTATAATTATAAATTTTTATGTTTTTTTTTTTTTCGTTAAAAATATATGATGTATAATCATTAAATTAAATGTAAAAAATACTTATCAGTAATAATCACTTCGTAAAAGCGTTTAGTGAATTAGCTTAGAACACACTTTTTCTAGAAGAAAAGAACTGATGGAAAATGTGATAAAGTAGTTAAAGAACTTGACAACTTCTTTCTGTAGTAGTTTCAAAGAGAAATCTATTGAAAAAATGCTAATCCAAAAGGTAATTTCCGATAGCGATGACTTTGCAGGAAATAAGGATTCAGTAAAACTTGAAAAAAAAAACTTTTTCGTTTGTGCGTGTTATCTTATTATTGCACGAGAGGAAAAATAAATTTTATGCAGCAAAGCCTGGATAAGCGATCTCTACCAATATTGACAACAATTTTCTTCTTAAATGTACTATAGAAACTCTTCTGACAAATAAGAATTTGCATTTATTTAAATTTCAATTGCTGAGTTTTAATTCTGATTTTATGTAATTTTTTCAGATGCCATTTAGAATTTTGAAAAAACAAAAAAAAATTTAATAAGATATTGTAAAATGACTCAACTAAAAGAAAAAAAGAATTAAAATTAGTTACAAATCAGAATAAAAGATGGCGTTACCAGGTATTGTATTGCATTGATGGCCAAGCTTCTTGTCACTACGAGCCATTAGGAGAATCTCAAATACTCGAGAGCTGCAATCGATTTCTTTTTGGATAAATGAGAGCAACATCAGTTTTTTCGGGTAATCTTAACAATAGTTTCAAAATTGTTTATTATATATTTTACACGCATTTATTTCATTTAGATGCATACTGTTTACAATAAATAAACAAATTATAAATATATTATTTTTTAAAATTAATAGTTAATATGGAGCAAAAAACTATTTGATTTTCATACGATGGAGCTATATTGAAGGTACCAAAGAGACGCAATTTGGCCAGCGTGATTATATTGTTTTATATTTATAAAAATTATCTTTGAAAACTTTTCATCAAATATATTATTTACAAATGGAGATTTCGAAAAACGGATTAGCGATTATAAAGATATAATCTTATATGCTTATTAAATTTTAAAAGATCATTAATATAATCTTTCATCTGGTTAATGATCATAAACCACATTTAAAAAACAGAAATATATAGATTAATTATAAAAACTATGGATTTGCCAAAAATGAAAGAAGTGTTATTGTAAGAATATCATTATCAAAATTATTTGTCAGCCAGCATAATCTTTTCCAAGATAGTAATCCCTGAATTGGAACCTCTTTATCAACATAAGTTTGCTATTCACATTAAAGCAGCCTTCGACAACCTTTTAATACTGTTGTGCCGAAGTAATGTTGCAAAGTCACTCAGAGTGTCAGCCTAAATTCCACCATACTTTTATATACAACCACTGAAACAAATTAATCTGATCTTGTATTAACATGTTTCCAATATATTAAATAACTATTTTATTCTTTATAAATTATTCAATACAGTACTTTTATATAAATAGGAACAAATACAAATATTATGTTTTGCAAAGTTTAAGTTCTGAACACATTATTTTGAAATTTTACTTAAAATAACCATATACATATTTTGTTAAGATAGAAAGTCCAAAATTCTGAAGAACAAAACAATTAAATAATTCAAACATAAAATACATTATTAAATATTTCATATAATTAATCATTGATTATTATTGATCTGAATTATTAATCAATTAATGAGACCCTTCTCTTGCTTCTTCTTGGTTAATTGTTCAATATCAGATATGTATTTGATCACTTTTAGCTTCATACAGGCTTCTGAATGCACAGATATTAGGTGACTTCTCTGTGGACTTAGGCCTGGAATCCACTACACCAGAAAACTGAAACTGATAACATAAACTGAAACGAGCAAAGTTATGTTTCAAGTTGCTTTCAGTTTTTACTTAAACTCCACATAAACAAACAAGTCGACAGAACTTTACAGCACCATCTAGTGTCCATATATCAAGATGGAGGATGTTCTGATGGCTGTTTAATTTTTATCTTTAGCCACTTCTCCCATGCTGGTCTATAAATATGAGTTAGTCCTCAACCACTTCTATTACTTTCTCGATATTTTTCTTCTCTCTGTTATATCTATTCTTCTGTACTTTCCATTTTTATTCTGTTTCATTTTCTAATTTAAAAACTTTGATTACATTAAACTATAATACAAACGATCTACAGTATCGTACATTAATCTAGTGAAACTTATCATCGAAGTCCAAATTTTGTGCCTACTGCAGTCCATAAACTTTTTAATGACATATGTTTATAATAAATAAGAAAAAAATTACAAAGTAAGTTGTATTTTCGGACTTACAAATGTATTTCTAAACCAGTTTCTCCTTCGTTTACTACCATTGTTTACAACATTCTTCCATCATTTTGTGTAAACTATGACACCAACAATTAAAAAGTAAACATCAAAATTATAAATCATTACTTTTCTTAAGATTCGTATAATCTATTTAATTTAAAATACAAAAGAAATTAATAAAATAAGAGCTTTTTATTATTCATAGCATTAAATTCGCAAAACCTAAAAGTCTTGGACCGAAAATTTTTCTTGGTCTGCGCACTGCCATGTTATCTGCCGAATATTAAATCTGATTGTCTACGAAGTTAGACCTGAAACTAAAACGTTAAATTTATTTATACTGTATTTTCAGGTGAGTTTCTGGCGAAGATACGGCGTACAAGTCGGAAGCTGCATCACTTTCAGTTTCAGTTTTCAGTTTCAGGCGTGTTTTCAGGTGTAGTGAATTCCAGGCCTTAAAACAGTTTTTATGTATGAGAAAATTCGTTCACATGTAGGAGTTGACCGAAAAGCCGAAAGCAGATCAAATTCAACTTTCTTCAAACAGACGAACCTTCAGGCAGAGATGTCCAACAATTGAGGATGGAGCCAACTTTTCCAAGCAAATTTTTTTCAAGATTAAAAAAAAATTATATGCTTTTATTTAATTAAAAATTCAACTTCTTTATAAGATCATATATCGTATTTCAATTCACTCAGAGTGCCATTGAAAATCGTTTCGCATGCCGTAGATTGCAGACCCCTGCATTAAAGATTTAATTCATAATTCTTTTTTTGCTTACTATTCAAGACTTTCTGTGTATATATATTCTGTATATTAAGTATATTATTATTTAAGTATATGCTTATATATATATGTAGGCCTATATAAGCATATACTTAAATTCACACAAACATACACATTATAAATATTATATAGAATATAATATATTTTTATATATAAAACGGTATTTTTATATATTAAAATAAATTAATATTTATTAATATGTAAATAATAAATTCAATTTTTTAAAAATTTAGCATTTTACATTGCAGTATTAAATTTTTAATGAAAGTTAAATTAAAACACATTATATATGTTATCTATACATATATAGGGGAAGGTGGCCCAAAGTGGATCAGAGCCTAAAGTGGATTAATCAAAATATCTCAATGATTCTGACAGAAGTCTGCACCTGCTCTCCATATGTGCTATGGTTTAGAGTAACTTTAAGTGTACACGTGTCGTTTTTTGTTGAGTTTCTCTCTCCACAAAGTGAAGTACCATAGCAAAATGCTGTGGTCACCAGAACAGGGGCAATTTCATAGTTCAAACTACTTTTGGAATAATAATAATTGTTGAACAAGGAGTTGTATATTTGTAAATTAAAGAAAAGATATTTTAAATAAATTTCAAGTTTATAAATACTTAGAACTTGTAGAACTTAATTTATGACTATATAATTAATACAAACTTTATTATTAATATGAGCAACTGCAGAAAAATTAAGTATACAGTATACTGTACATAGAAAAAATTCAACACAGCTTTGTACTTTTTGTTATTTAATATAATAATAAAATTAATTGACAACACTAACAATTATTAGTATCAGAATTAATTAATTAAAAAAAATTGAAAAGTAGTTTTACTTATTTGACAACTATTCATTTTTTTGAAGAGTTTTTTATTTAAATATAAACAGAAAAATAGCACATATATTAAACACATATTTACAATTTTAAAAAAATATCACAATTATTTTTTAAAAATTATTAACTAAATTTTATTGAATGAATGAGCTGCAGAATTTGAATTTTGGCTATAGATGCTTTTTCTTCTGGAAGTGTGTCTAGTGTTTTTGCTAAACTTAAGCAGAAATATTCATTACTGGACATGTCTTGATTTAATTTCTTTACAATTAATTCATCAAGATCCAGATCATGCTTCCTTTTTTGGATTTTGTAACCTATAGAATAAAATACTACTATTATAATTAAATATAAAAAAGTTTATTAAATTCTTTATAATGTAAATTTCATTTATATACACCAATTTGCATGTAAGCTTACATTTTTATCAGGAAATTGCATTGAACCATCCATTGATTGTATCCCTGAAACAGAACCATACGAAGTGGATGGTGTATCAATTTCTTGTGTTTCATTTTCAGCACACAATTCTATAGAAATGATTTCAGGAACATTACCAGATGGTATGGTAACAGGTGTTTCTTGGACATTAGTTATAGAGCTAAATATTAAATATTATTATTTAAGTAACTATACTTGAACTAAATAACATTATAAATAGGTTTTTTTATGAACTATTAGTTATTCTGGTTTTTTTAAATAAAATGGATTTTCTTACTTCCTTGTTTGGCAAAAATCTCCATAAAACTTCATTAAATTAAAATATTTCCATCGATTTAATGTGATGGCTGCAGAACCACTTTTTTGCTTTTGAAGCCTGCATTCTTTCATATATCTATCTCTTAATGAGTTCCACATTTTGATGCATTCGCCAACTGAAAAATATATATTAATATAAATAATATATCGTTTTTCAAATACTAAAATTCTACACTAAATGTATTTGCACGTGCAAGTGTCCTACATACCTGATTTGAATTCACATTCCTTCTTTATAGCCTCCCAAGCATTCGTTTTTTGAAAATTATCCCTATAATCAGGTCTTTTCTTGTCAAAAAGGCATGGATAGCGTTGAATTACTTTGATTAACAATTCAACTTTGTCGGCTGCCATACTGAATTTGCTAATTGTACGCGTGGACTTATGGGATACCAACGAAGGAAAAATAGAAGTGCTACCAACTTTTCCGATTGAGGTAGAAGGAATGGAACTACGTCAAAAGGAATGAGCGAAATACTGTGCAGAAGACAACTTTGGCATTCCTTTCCTTTTCCTTTTCTGTTCCGACGAACTATGAACCGGCCTTTAGTTTTAGAATTTTTTAATGTATCAACACTCACGTGTGTAGTTTGTTTTTTCGGGTTATTTCGCTTGGTAGTAATGATGCTTTGGATGTTACGTTTTTTAATCTGGTAACGTTTTTCTTGTCTTGTTTTTAGTGTATCTTAATGCCTCCACGCCTATTTTTGTACTGTTTTTCCCCCAGTCTTTATGTTTTTTGTCCAATTATGTGTATAGTTTAACATTTTTTATAATTTTGGATATAAGCAACAGAAACAGGTTCTCCGTCCCGTATAGGGCAATAATTTCACGCATGTCGCCAACTAACGGCTCTTTCTAACCTATGTAAATAAACAACCTGTAGGACTATCCGGTGTCACCAACCAACAACTTTTTCTAACCTATGTAAACAAACAACCTGGAGAAATATCTCGGCTCTCTGTATAACGGATAACATTAGCTGATGTAGAGCAGTTGTTAATGGTCGAAAGCGTTTCTTTTATGTAATAAAAGAATTTTTTCTGCATAGTGCTTTAGTTATTTTTTTACATTGATTAGTAGCAGAATGTCTACAACCTTGACAAACACTGCATTCCTTCATAATAGTCTGCAATCTAGTGTAGCACATATTGCCAGATTTCTGGCAATTTTCTCATGCCGTCAGCAGTCCAATTAATAAAAGAATTAGAGCAATTTGAAAATAGCAAAAATCAACAAAAAAAAAAATCATTGTTTTTCTTCTTCTCTTTCTCCTCCTTTTTTCATACACAAAATCTCTACAAGTTGCATCGTACAATTGGCATCAATGAAATTTAGTCAGTTGCACAAGTGTTGTTGTCAGTAGTATATATTAATATAATCTGTATATTTAGAGTTTTCCCCTATAAAAATCATTATAGGCGATATCATAGTCTTTAAACCAATAACAACGAATACAGAAATATCGCTTATTTCTTTCTATTTTAATTATGATTACTAGAAATTAACAGAAAATCTGAACAAAATAAAATGACCGGTCATTTTGTATGCACAATCGAATTAATAGGTGTTAATTATGTATTGAAACAAAGATAATTCATAGAATTTAGAACCCTCATGGAAACTGTTTAGAAGAAAATTTTAATTTAATTTATTTAGAAATACAACAAATTTTTTATAATCATAAAAACCCGCCATACTCAACCTGCTGCCCAAAGCACAGTCATGAACTTAAATTTTTAAAATCTTGAAATCAATGGCAATAACTGATTGACGGTTAACTGGTTAAGCAGACACAGACGACACTTATCTGCCTACCTGCCCACTCCTTATTTCGCAACGAACATTCGCTAAGCCGTAACAAGTGCAGTACTATTTTATAACGATGTATATCGGTTACGTTTGATGTATGGGTAAAGTGACCAGATGTTTTATGTTGGAATGCGTGACGTGTTCAAATAAAAATAAAAAACGCTTAACGTTCATGATGACACTATGGGCTAATTCCAAATCTCAACAGACTGATCAGTGATGAGTGATCAGAACCAATCAGCAAGAAACTTGTCTGATTAACTCAACACTGATTGGCTTGATCACTCATCACCGATTAGTCTGTTGAGATTTGGAATTCGCCCTATTTTCTTAATTTAGTTGAGCGTATCAATGGTTGCGAGTTATTAAAATGTCTTGGATCTATTTTTTATGCATTTATCAATATAAAAATTACAAAAAACACATACTGCTGATAAATTAATAAAAAAAAATTAAAAAAACATTCTTTTCATAACAAAAAATTAATTACGCAGAAAATAACAGTGTCAATCAAAAATGACTATTTAGATATAACCATCAATAAAACGAATAATAATAAATAAATAATTACATTATTTATATGTGTTTTTTCTCAGAGTGAAATTTTTAATAATTCTTCATTATTTGAATTATTCTTATAAAATTCTTCATAGGAATTGGAAAAATTGCATTTTACTTTTAAAATTGCTTTTAACGTTTCTACGATCGTCTGCGTTTTTCTTTTAATTTGAATTTTAAATCGATTATTTCTGTAATAACCTCCATAATAGTATTTTTATTATCTTAAATACTTGTTATATATGTTACAGGACAAACCCGAATTCAGGAAATACTAGAATTTCCTAGTCAAAACCCGAAGTGGCAAACAGTTAAAACAAAAGTCTTCATTTCTCATGTATTCCTGCTCAGAATTCGATATTTGCCAGCAGAAATTTCTTTCTTTAGAGAATATCCGCAAGGATAAACAAATCTCATTGAGGAAGGCTGCAACCTGTGCAAGTGGAAGTACACTACATATACAATTGTATTATTAGTATATGTAATGCATATTATATATATCTAATAATAAATTAGTATATTTATCCTGCTTCAAGTGCTTGTTGTGATTTCTTATTTCCTTCAATTAATATTGATGCTACAACCATGTAGCATCAATATTAATTGAAGGAAATATATCAACCATCTTTATAGACTTTTTCTACAATATTTATCACTTAATGATGTTCCGTCAGATTTGTTGAGAGAAATTTGTGATTTAGTTTGTCATTCCTCGTACTTTACCTTTAATAAAAAATATTACTTTCAAAAGAAAGATGTGTGCATAGGCAGTCCTCTGGCAGGGATTTTGGCAAAACTTGTCATTAGATACTTAGAAGAAAATGCTCTACAATAATTGAGAAAAGAATTTAAGCTGTTTGTATGCTACGTAGACAATATTTTTATAGTCACAGAAAGTGGAAGAAAAGAAAACTTGTTCAAAGATGCTTTATCTAATGACAATCTTAGTTTGAAACTTAATGTAGACCAGGTCAGTGAGAATAATGCTCACTTTTTGGATGTAAATGTTGAGATTGTGAATGCTGAATATGTCACAAGTGTCTACAGAAAGCAGACATACAGAGCAATATTTATACCAAATGACTCCCACGATCCTGTTAGTTATAAGCATGCAGTGTTTAGAGCATTGTTTAGAAGAGTGTTTACACTCTGCTCTAATAAACTGAAACAAAAACAGGAATTAGACTTAATTTTAAAGAAAGGTGTAAGACAGGGTTTTTCTTCTAGAACATTACTGAATCTATCCAATAAAGTTAAACAAAGTTTAAATTTACCTAAAACACTGAAGTTACAGAATAGAGAAAGGCATTATTTTAAGAAGATAGAATATTCGACTCCTGTAAAAATTGCAGTAAATGTATTGAGAAACTTACTAATAAGAAGCTAGTTTTCAAAAGGAAAAATGTAGTTTTTAGCTTATTGCATAATGACAAACCAAGGATTGATATGGGGAGTAGATCAGGAGTTTATAAAATACCTTTAAAAAATAAGGACTTGTTAAGAAATGAGATACATATTGGATCAACTGTTAGGTCCTTAAAAACACATATCAAAGAACACAAAAATGATATAAAAAAAGGTTCGTTAATCACCGCTCTGGCAACTAGAGCGAACGAACATGATGTAGATATAGAATGGAACAATTCCAAGATTATTATGAGCGGAATTGAAAATAACAACATAAGGATGGCACAGATGCTTCAAGTAAATAAATTAAATAAATATGAGTATGTTTTAAATTTTAATAATCTGCATTGCCTCTCTTTAGCATGGAGATGGTGTGGGTTATAATTGGAAATACGCTGCCGTTGTCACCATTTGTTGTTAGTGCTGCTCATCTAGAGTTGGACGAAATTGATGACGTCATGCATTCCGTCCGCATGTATTTACTGTTGTATTTTTATTAATATCGCTTCTGATTTTTACTTTATGTTGTAACATTACTATTATTGTTAGTATTTTTATTATTTTTGTTTTGTAGCAGTAGAACTTGTAGTAATAATGTATAAGGGTTTATATGATGTTTGATGACGTCATGCGTTCCGTCTGCGTGTTTTTACTGTTGTATTTTTATTAATATTACTTCTGATTTTTACTTTATGTTGTAACATTAATATTATTATTTTTAGTATTTTTTATTATTGTTTGGTAGCAGTGGAATTTGCAGTAGTAATGTATAAGTGTTTGTACGACGTCTGTTATTACATCATTTTGTAGTTGTTTATTTTTGTAGGGGATTTCTTCTCTCCGTTCTGTATATTCATTGCAGCTGAGGTTGACCTACTGATAAGTCGAAAAGTGTAACAGGATGGTTTTAAAGTTCTTACATATTTTATTTTAGAATTTATTATTACTTCGTTTAATTGGGACAAAATGGCTTAATCCTGGTGTCCCAATTAAGCAGAATCCACTGTATATTATTATTTTAAATTAAATAGGTATTTGCTCTATATAGGAATACAGGAAGATATACAGTGAATTCTGCTTAATTGGGACACGGGCCAAGCCATTTTGTCCCAATTAAGCGGCTGTCCCAATTAAACGAAATAACTGATAAGTCGAAAACGTTTCTGTTGATAAAGTATTTATCCTGTTTAGAGCTTTGTTTTTTGTGTGCATTTTTGTGAGTAACAGGATGGCTTTAAAGTTCTTGTTTTTTAAATTCTTGCAATACATTCTTTTTTAAATAAAAGATATATTTCAAGTATTTATATTAATTAAACACTATAATTTAAAATAACTGAAAAATACAGATTTTTTTATATATAATATAAACTATCCTTTATAAGAATACGGTAATTAATTTTTAATTAATAAAATTCAATAATAAAAAATTCCCAGTCAGATGAAATACAGCTACTTAAAGATTAAATACAAACTGAGAAAACTTATTTTGCTACCTTTGGGACTTCTTAGGGGAACGTGATCGATGAGATTTTCTCCTTGGAGATCGTGATCGAGAATGTATCTCTGCAGGAGAGCCAACTGAGCTACGAGGACTAGATTTTCGATCTTTTTCACGTTCTCTTCCTCGTTCTCTCTCTCTAAAAGATGCTGTATGCACTGGGCTTTCTTCAGATGATACAGATTGGGATCTGGATGGTGACCTTGATTGAACCATTAATGATTGTATTTCTCTTTCTCTCTCTTGTTCTTCCTCTAACTTTTCTCTTTCCTAAAAATCAGAATAGAAAATAGTACATATTTCACATCATGAAAAAAGACTTCTATAATATCACGAAAAGCAAATACAATTATAGTCATCTTTCAATTTATACTGGGGTTATATTCCAATATAAATCTGTACAATGTAAAATATGGTTCTGAACAAAAAATATAGGGGTTCCATTCCTGAATACACACAAAAAAATAATAAATAAATTTAAAAAATATCTCTATTCAATAACAAAAAATTTACAAACAAATCTATAAAATTAATCTTGAGAATATATTTAAATTTTTAATCTAAATTCATTGTTTGTTACAATCTTGCTATTATAAATTGGTAATAATAGAATAAGGAAGACTAATATTAACATGAAATGGCATATGGAAATATATTGAAAAACTTAAATTGCAGAATCAAAGAATATAAATTAACATTATTATTTTACTGAAATTTTTTGATATTTATGCACAGTATAATTATATCAAATACCATTACATACCTTTTACTGGCTAAATAAATATTTAAGTAATAATATATACCGGTAATAATTTAAACAACTCTTAACAGGTAAAACAAAACTGGTTCTTAACACCCAAAATAAAATAACTATAAATACAAAACTATATGGCTACAATAAGGAAATTATACATAAATTACTAACATATTAATAGTTTCAATATTATAATATTAATTGAGATATATAATAAAATAATAAATGTAAGTAATCAGAGACTATATTTAATTTTGTTCTCATTGATTGTACCATTTCCATGCCATACTAACCATACAGGGATCTAATTTATTTATAACATTTGAATTTTTTCTTTTTCTTGACATATTGTCAAATTCTCCATTATTCTGCATTTCTTGGAATCTTCCCATTATTTTCATTACTTTTGCTTCCTGCCATTTGATTTCCACATCACATGCATTTATTGTTTGTGACAAAGGCATTTTTCATGTGTTTAAATGAATATCATTAGTGTGTCCCTTTAGTCTTATGCCGAATATTCTAAACATGCATCTCACACATTTCTCTTTCATTTTTGAATCATTATTTTTTAATAGGATCATATATATATATCCCTGATTTCTTGCATTGATCTACTGGGTTTTTATCATTTCTGATGATGTTGAATAAGGTGTTTCAATCTTCTGTTAAATCCCAGGTTGATCCTTGCTTTCTTTTTTATGTGTTTCTTTAAATATGTTAGTGGTACATGCATATCCATTGTTTGGTAATCTTTTTCTTTTTGTTGTGTTTGATTGCTAAGTATATTTGGTTTCTTGTTCAGATTCCTATCTGTTTTTTCTTTTTTTAATTTCAGTATAATTTTTGTGAAAAACCTTTTCTTTCTGCTTTTTCTATCATCCATTCTATTTCCTTTTGTTTACTTTATTGTCACTACAATGTGTTTCTATCCTTCTTAAAAGCACTCTAAATGTGACCAATTTATACTACCTAGGTTCTATAAAGGAGTTATCAATGAATAATGGAACATAAGTATCCATTCTATAGACTTCTGTCCTAAAATCCCCTTGCACAATCTTAAGTACATCCAAAAATATGAAATTTCTTCTGTTGATCTTTTTTCTTTTAGGTCCAATCCTAAATTCTTGTCACTAAATCTTTGCTCTATGTGTAGCTCGTCTAATGGGCTATCTTTAATGATGATAATGTTATCTATTGTCATTTTTACCTGTAGAGTTATTTAAATTATTATATATCATTACTTAAATATTTATTTAACTAATAAAAAGTGTGTAATGGTATTTGACATAATTGTATTTTGTATAAACATCAAAAAATATCCAATAAAATAATAATGTTAATGACTGCACAAGAATATTTGTTTTGAATTGTATTCATTTAGAATGTGAACATATTCTCACTAGGGATGTTATAATATCAAACTTTCCAGTATTGGTATTAATACCGATATTGATATCAGTATTAACAAATTATGCATTATTTACAAATTCAAAGGTAAAAAAAATTTTTTTTGAAAGTAATCTATTTCATTGCTTAAAAATTTAGTCATATTTTTGTCCTCTATAGGCAAGCTTCAGTGATATAAGAAATAACTTCAAAAATCAATGATTATTTCAATTCAGTAAACTATACTCTTAATGATAACAAAGCTCTTTCAAACAAAAACAAATGGTACTATAGAATAACTAATTTTAAAAAATAATAATTTTTTGTAAAAAAATTTAATCAGACAGAAAATAATTTTATAATAATAAGAAAATATTCATTAAGCAATATGTATATATATTCATATTCTTAATTCAATATATCTGTAAATGAAAATAAAGATTTCTTTAAAAAAAAAAAAAACGAGACTTTACTAATACAATAGAAATAACAGAATCTTTTAGTGAATAGCAAACTAGATTAATTTTATATTGAAATATAGACTTAAGAAAGGAAAAACTATTCAATGAATTTTCAGAAAGGTTTGATTTTAGTTTTGTGAGGTACAACCCTGCTGCTGAAAATGCATTTTCAGATTCTACACTTGTAGGCTTAATTGAAAGTAATGCATTACAGAGCTTGTTTAGATTTTCAGTTCTTTTTAATGATACTTCAAAGCTCTTAAATTTCATGTTGACATGGAATTTAAGAGCTAATATGATAAATGTAAGTAATCAGAGACTATATTTAATTTTGTTCTCATTGGTTGTACCATTTCCATCCCATACTAACCATACAGGGATCTAATTTATTTATAACATTTGAATTTTTTCTTTTTCTTGATATATTGTCAAATTCTCCATTATTCTGCATTTCTTGGAATCTTTCATTATTTTCATTACTTTTGCTGAGGGTTCTTTTCACTGAGAAAAGAACCTATTTGCTGAAGGTTCTTTTTTCAGTGGCATTGTCTCTAACTGTTCTATTTCTTGCAAATATTCTGTGAGCAATGGATCATCATTTTCTCTTTTTCCAGCTTCTAGTCCAATTGTATTTTTTGAGCAGCCAGGCTCGGTTTTTTATGCTGATCCAACTGTATACTATTTTCAGAGAAAAGCCTTTTAAAAAGTCTGTCTGCAGTTTTCTTGAGTACAACTTTAGAAGGAAGTGAAAAAAGCTCATCATCCTGATTTTTCAAAGTTCTAGGGTCATGAAGGTATTTAAGTAAACGTACAATCTCGATTTGTCTAGTTGAGGAATAATAACTACTCAGACTTTTTTTAATGAATTTGCTAGCGGGGTATTCTTCTCTGAAAGTTTCTTTATAATGAACATAAAGGTGACTTCAGCAGTCAGAAGTGTTTCATCTCTTGAATACAGACATTTAAGAACTATCTCAAAGGGACGAAACATATTACTGATTCTTCCAAAATTTCCCACTCTCTTGATGTGATTGTCTCAGTGGAATGAATTATTCTCAATGCTTTAGGAATGCATTGTTTCAGCTTAAGAAATCTTTCTACCATTACTTAAAAGATTATTCCATCTTGTCTTACAGTCTAGGATTAGTTTGAGTTCTTTCCCATTAAAATGGTCTTTTACAAAATCTTGGGGCTTCTTTTTTAGTGGAGACTTCCAAAAAATTCAACAGATTCTTCTAACTTTATTATAGTGCAGAAGCTGTCTTGAAGTAATCGAACACTGAGATTTTTTTAGCAGTTCTAGTAGCAAGATATTAGAAAAAGGACTTTTTAATTCTTCATCTGCTTCCTCTTCATTTTCTTTTGAAATTTCATTGGATGTGACACTACTTTATCTTCTTCCTCCTCCCCTTTTCTTCATTTTCACTGTCTTCTACTGATTTTTCAGATTCTTCACCAATATCCTTCTCATACTGGTCATTTTTCAATCTCTTTTTGTACAAAACTGAAGAAATAGCTAGAGGCATTGAATGAGCTAAACACTGTTGATGCTCAGGTAAGATTTCTTTTCCAAACTTTATCATGATTGAGACACTGTCAATTGTACATGCTGTGGGGAAGTTAACTCTGACCTGTCCTGTTTTATTTTATTATGCTCTTTTATTATTTATTGTTATTTTCAATAATATCTAACATATTATATTTTAGTTTAAGAGTTGACTTACTTCCACATTCTCCATCTCTGTATTTAGCCATCACGTGTTATGGATGGACATCCGTCCTCTGGAAGAGCTGTCGCAGCTAGTGATGTCATCTATTCTAAATAGGTATTTAACACTGATCCAATATGGGAATATAAGAATGATCTTGTATTGATGTTTTGTTCAGTATATAATTAAATTATAAAGATGATGACATGAATTGAATACTCTGTAAGCTAATAAATTTGATATTGTTACGCGAACTTATGCAAATGAGCGAAGTGCGAGATTGTAAGTCACTCGGTATAAAAACGGAAGCAACCAATGACACAGTGAGGTGTTTGTATAGAGGTGTTGGTTCTAAAGTGAAATTGGTTGAGTGATATTCTTGCTTGAAATTTTGTATTGGTGGTGGAGGTATTAGAAGTTAAGTAGTATTTTTAAGGTATATTTCTTGTGAATTAATTGGATTGTTGAGATTTTGTTGATTAATTGATTGTTGCTTTATTATCGTTTAAATAAAGCTTTAATTAACACTTTTGTGTTTTTGAGTCTAATAAATTTATATTTTTTGTTATTTAACTTGTTTTGAGAATTTATTCAGTTTATAGTATGTAAGTATAACATCGTTGTTTGTTCTAGTTCTAACACTTAATTGGGTTTATGGAAAAGTCGCTCCCTGCATTTCACCTCCGACAATTTGCTCCGAGCACGTTTCGCCCCCGGAACATTTTGCACCCAGTCATTTTCACCCCCTGTAGATAATGAATAGGCTACAAAATTGCAAATATAGTCAACAAGTAATTTAAAAAAATTAGAATTGCAATTAGTTTTATTCAAATTCTCATTAAGAAGTAAAAATTACCGAATTTTTTTATTTATTTAAAAATCAAGATTAATCTTCGATCACCTGAAAAAATACTATTTTATTTCTAGTTAATTACAGTTGTTTTTGCGTGAATGTCATTTTTTTTTAATATTAATCGGACAGATAATTAGGAGTACAATTATATTAATCATCACATCTAAGTTGCGTAACAGTGGTGATAAAAATGTTACCAGAAAATTGATTATATCATTCATTGAACCTATAACATTATTTTAATATTAGATTAGCGCAGTAACACGAAAGAAAAGTTTGAAATTTTAGAAAATCTTCGTGATAGATTGACGTTAAATTTATGAAAAAATTTTTTTATTAAAACAAGCTATTTTTTTAAAAATAAATTAACATGGCTACGATCATCGGTTTGATGTGAATTTTTTCCTGATTCGATTATGCATCATAACTTTATTAAATATTGCTAAGTAATGTTCTTATTAAACACATTTCCTTTTAGCAAGTTTTAGGTTGCTAATTATTGACAGATTATGAAGATGATTTTCCCGAGTATACTGGTTCTTTCACTTTATCGAATTTTAATACATCTAATTATGTATGATTAAAGCTTAAGTTTGCAGTTCTTAGATTGTTTTTTTCTATAAAAATGCATTTAAGAAGTCGATAATTAAGCAATTTTATAATTATAAATTTTTATGTTTTTTTTTTTTTCGTTAAAAATATATGATGTATAATCATTAAATTAAATGTAAAAAATACTTATCAGTAATAATCACTTCGTAAAAGCGTTTAGTGAATTAGCTTAGAACACACTTTTTCTAGAAGAAAAGAACTGATGGAAAATGTGATAAAGTAGTTAAAGAACTTGACAACTTCTTTCTGTAGTAGTTTCAAAGAGAAATCTATTGAAAAAATGCTAATCCAAAAGGTAATTTCCGATAGCGATGACTTTGCAGGAAATAAGGATTCAGTAAAACTTGAAAAAAAAAACTTTTTCGTTTGTGCGTGTTATCTTATTATTGCACGAGAGGAAAAATAAATTTTATGCAGCAAAGCCTGGATAAGCGATCTCTACCAATATTGACAACAATTTTCTTCTTAAATGTACTATAGAAACTCTTCTGACAAATAAGAATTTGCATTTATTTAAATTTCAATTGCTGAGTTTTAATTCTGATTTTATGTAATTTTTTCATATGCCATTTAGAATTTTGAAAAAACAAAAAAAAATTTAATAAGATATTGTAAAATGACTCAACTAAAAGAAAAAAAAGAATTAAAATTAGTTACAAATCAGAATAAAAGATGGCGTTACCAGGTATTGTATTGCATTGATGGCCAAGCTTCTTGTCACTACGAGCCATTAGGAGAATCTCAAATACTCGAGAGCTGCAATCGATTTCTTTTTGGATAAATGAGAGCAACATCAGTTTTTTCGGGTAATCTTAACAATAGTTTCAAAATTGTTTATTATATATTTTACACGCATTTATTTCATTTAGATGCATACTGTTTACAATAAATAAACAAATTATAAATATATTATTTTTTAAAATTAATAGTTAATATGGAGCAAAAAACTATTTGATTTTCATACGATGGAGCTATATTGAAGGTACCAAAGAGTCGCAATTTGGCCAGCGTGATTATATTGTTTTATATTTATAAAAATTATCTTTGAAAACTTTTCATCAAATATATTATTTACAAATGGAGATTTCGAAAAACGGATTAGCGATTATAAAGATATAATCTTATATGCTTATTAAATTTTAAAAGATCATTAATATAATCTTTCATCTGGTTAATGATCATAAACCACATTTAAAAAACAGAAATATATAGATTAATTATAAAAACTATGGATTTGCCAAAAATGAAAGAAGTGTTATTGTAAGAATATCATTATCAAAATTATTTGTCAGCCAGCATAATCTTTTCCAAGATAGTAATCCCTGAATTGGAACCTCTTTATCAACATAAGTTTGCTATTCACATTAAAGCAGCCTTCGACAACCTTTTAATACTGTTGTGCCGAAGTAATGTTGCAAAGTCACTCAGAGTGTCAGCCTAAATTCCACCATACTTTTATATACAACCACTGAAACAAATTAATCTGATCTTGTATTAACATGTTTCCAATATATTAAATAACTATTTTATTCTTTATAAATTATTCAATACAGTACTTTTATATAAATAGGAACAAATACAAATATTATGTTTTGCAAAGTTTAAGTTCTGAACACATTATTTTGAAATTTTACTTAAAATAACCATATACATATTTTGTTAAGATAGAAAGTCCAAAATTCTGAAGAACAAAACAATTAAATAATTCAAACATAAAATACATTATTAAATATTTCATATAATTAATCATTGATTATTATTGATCTGAATTATTAATCAATTAATGAGACCCTTCTCTTGCTTCTTCTTGGTTAATTGTTCAATATCAGATATGTATTTGATCACTTTTAGCTTCATACAGGCTTCTGAATGCACAGATATTAGGTGACTTCTCTGTGGACTTAGGCCTGGAATCCACTACACCAGAAAACTGAAACTGATAACATAAACTGAAACGAGCAAAGTTATGTTTCAAGTTGCTTTCAGTTTTTACTTAAACTCCACATAAACAAACAAGTCGACAGAACTTTACAGCACCATCTAGTGTCCATATATCAAGATGGAGGATGTTCTGATGGCTGTTTAATTTTTATCTTTAGCCACTTCTCCCATGCTGGTCTATAAATATGAGTTAGTCCTCAACCACTTCTATTACTTTCTCGATATTTTTCTTCTCTCTGTTATATCTATTCTTCTGTACTTTCCATTTTTATTCTGTTTCATTTTCTAATTTAAAAACTTTGATTACATTAAACTATAATACAAACGATCTACAGTATCGTACATTAATCTAGTGAAACTTATCATCGAAGTCCAAATTTTGTGCCTACTGCAGTCCATAAACTTTTTAATGACATATGTTTATAATAAATAAGAAAAAAATTACAAAGTAAGTTGTATTTTCGGACTTACAAATGTATTTCTAAACCAGTTTCTCCTTCGTTTACTACCATTGTTTACAACATTCTTCCATCATTTTGTGTAAACTATGACACCAACAATTAAAAAGTAAACATCAAAATTATAAATCATTACTTTTCTTAAGATTCGTATAATCTATTTGATTTAAAATACGAAAGAAATTAATAAAATAAGAGCTTTTTATTATTCATAGCATTAAATTCGCAAAACCTAAAAGTCTTGGACCGAAAATTTTTCTTGGTCTGCGCACTGCCATGTTATCTGCCGAATATTAAATCTGATTGTCTACGAAGTTAGACCTGAAACTAAAACGTTAAATTTATTTATACTGTATTTTCAGGTGAGTTTCTGGCGAAGATACGGCGTACAAGTCGGAAGCTGCATCACTTTCAGTTTCAGTTTTCAGTTTCAGGCGTGTTTTCAGGTGTAGTGAATTCCAGGCCTTAAAACAGTTTTTATGTATGAGAAAATTCGTTCACATGTAGGAGTTGACCGAAAAGCCGAAAGCAGATCAAATTCAACTTTCTTCAAACAGACGAACCTTCAGGCAGAGATGTCCAACAATTGAGGATGGAGCCAACTTTTCCAAGCAAATTTTTTTCAAGATTAAAAAAAAATTATATGCTTTTATTTAATTAAAAATTCAACTTCTTTATAAGATCATATATCGTATTTCAATTCACTCAGAGTGCCATTGAAAATCGTTTCGCATGCCGTAGATTGCAGACCCCTGCATTAAAGATTTAATTCATAATTCTTTTTTTGCTTACTATTCAAGACTTTCTGTGTATATATATTCTGTATATTAAGTATATTATTATTTAAGTATATGCTTATATATATATGTAGGCCTATATAAGCATATACTTAAATTCACACAAACATACACATTATAAATATTATATAGAATATAATATATTTTTATATATAAAACGGTATTTTTATATAAGCGCCGGGGGCGAATTGTCGGAGGCGAAATGCAGTGGACAAATTTTCCGAACCCCACTTAATCGGTACTTCTAGTTGTAAGTTCTGGTTTCGTTTTTTGCCGATTAAACATTAATTGTTATTAGATTGCTTTGGATTTGATAATATTTAGTTTAGAAATTAGCGAAGACTTGAGCTCAGGATGAACTCTGGAATTGCAGTGTCATTAGAACTGTTAGGTTTAGTTGTAATTAATATTATTGATATTCATTAGAAATAGCGACTTTGCAATGCTATTATGTGTTTATCAAAATCAAGGCCAAAATCAGCTAACCTCTTCTTTACAATCTCAATGATTTTGACACTAAGAAAGAGACTTCTAAGAATTTTAACCAAACCTAAGAACCAATACTTGTCTTTGTGATGGATGTATATTCATCAAGAGTGGCAAATCAGACCTATTCACTAATCAGTGTTTCAAAATGATTTATCTTTAACTTTTTCTTATCATAGAAAATGTTCACCAATTTACTCACAAACTGTCTCATAGTTGGAGGTAGCTTATCATATTTATTTTTAACCAAACTTTCTTGAATGAACTTGCTTGAAACAATAGAACTGAAACTAAAGCCACCAAGGGCAGCGAGTTTTGCAATTTATTCCTTGATAGATTTTCGTTTTAGAGGGAGAAATAATGTTAATATTTTTTGTCTTTTAACTGCTTCACCTTCATTGTTTGAGTCAAAGTCAGTAATCTTATGCATGGTTTTTAAGTGAACAAACAATCCAGTTGTAGAACCTCCACCACACTTTAGCACTTTTTTACACCTTAAGCACTTGGCTTCATCTTTACCTTTTCTACTAAAATAATTCCAAGCACTTGATTTTTTCGACATTGTATGTAAGGGGTCAAAATGCTAATTACTTTAGAAGAAAATAATATCTTTACAAAATTAAAATTGTGCCGCTTGTTGCTGGAGGACAGTCAAATGAATAAAGACAAGTGTGCATCATACAGGAACAAGATGTTACTATATATTGTGTGGCACAGTGTACTGCCTTGCCGTTCCCAGTTATTCTAAAACGTTTTTATTCATCTGAAATTTTTTTTTTTAATTTCTGATGACAGAAATCTGTACTTTAACATTAACTTTTTTATATTCACCTAATTATAAAGTCTTATTGTTTAATGTTTAACCTATTCCTACAAGGATGATTACTGCAATGTTTGTGTTTGTGTGTTTGTTTGTTTGTTTGTGTGTGTTTGTGTTTGTGTGTGTTTGTGTTTGTGTTTGTGTTTGTGTTTGTGTGTGTTTGTGTGTGTGTGTGTGTGTGTGTGTGTTTGTTTGTTTGTTTGTTTGTATGTGTATTTGTGTGTTTATTGGTGTGCGTGTAAAATGTGTATTTGTGTGTTTATTTGTGTGCGTGTAATATATAAGAAAATAGCATATTGGCCCACTTTTAATACCAATATGATCTTGTATTTGTGTGTTTATTGGTGTGCGTGTAATATATAAGAAAATAGCATATTGGCCCACTTTTAATACCAATATGATCTCTTCAGTACTGATACTGATTTGTTATATTTGATACCAGTATAATACTGGTATTTGGCCCTAATTCTCACTATATTGGTATTTTCTAAAACTGTTTTTTGTAATTTAAGAGGGACTAATAAAGTACTTTTATTTATTTAAGTTATTAAATTTCTGTGTTTTGTATATAACAATAGTGAAAGTTTTAGTAGAGATTTTCAATTACAATATTTGGTTAAGAAATTATTTGTAATTATTAAAATTTCAGTAAAAAATTATTCAAGAGATTAATTTGGCAGTTTGAGTTATATTTCCCAGTAATGTTTTTGTGTAAATAAAATAAGAACAAGTTAATAAATATGAAATTTTAATAAAAATGACAATATTTCAATGAATTCATGTAATTTTTTAATAATTATATGAAATAACTTCATTCGTTCAATGGAAGTTACATAACACATGGTTTTTTTATAATTTCTGAAAATTTTAGTCAAATGTTTTCATTCGTGGCTCATTTTGTTCGGATGACTTGTCATTATCTAAAAATATCACTTCATTGGATGAATAAAATTTCATGAAAAACAAAAAGTGTGGAAATATAAATCTGGTATATAACAAAAAGTTGCAAAAAAATAAAATTTGAAAAATGTTAACATTGTTAGAAAGAGAACAAAAAATGCAATAAATACTGAAAATTTCAAAAGATTTTGATGAAAATTAAACAAGATTTCACAATTTTAATTTTCATATTTTTTGCATATTAATTAGACTTAATGTCAGCACTTGAGAAGTTAATATAAATATACAGTGGTACCTCGCAATTCGACAATTGAGTTTCGTGGGATGGTGTATTCATGTGCATGGACTTGTGTGATGTCATTTGTTATTTGCCAGTTCTTATTGGGCTGCTTTGGTGTTTGCCCGTATTGTTGGTTTTAATTTTCAATTCTGCATTTTTCAGAAAATAAAGTGCATCTGTAGTTATTATTATTTTCTTGAGTGAAATTTAGGGATAGGTTCAAAGAGAAATGAACAGAGGAATAATTCAGGAAAGAAGAAAACTTGATTGAGCATAATGTGCAGAAAGGTAGAACAATTACAGATGTAGCTCAAAAGTATGGTGTTCCTAGGACAATTTGGCAATATTTTGCAACATAGAGAGATTATGGGTGCTAGGATGTTTGCTGAAGCAATGAAGATTTCTGACAAGAATAGATCTTTAATTTAATCAAAGAAAAAATGGAAAAGTTGCTTCTCACCTGAATTAGATAAAGACAGATGAAGTGAGATCCAATAACTCAGGCAATGATCTATGAGAAGGCTAGGTTAATTTTCAAAGAATTGCAGAAGAAAACTCCAGGATGTACCTCAGATCAAACTGAGGAATATAAAGGAAATTGAGGCTGGTTTCACAGATTCAAAGGTAGAACAGGATAAAGAAGACTTTATTCCAACATCCAAGGACTAATACATTGTGCATAAAATAGTATGTTATACAATAATAAAATACATATAGTAAATTATATATTGTATCTCTCTCACCTCACTTGTTAGGGGAGTGGGATAGGGGTTTGACAATGAATTAATCTATTTTCCATAGTCTTATATGGGAAATATTGTAGGAGTCCAACAATGAATTAATCTATTTTCCATAGTCTTATATGGGAAATATTGTCCCACAATTTGACATTAGTTTGGCGATGGATTAGTATCGAATTGCGAGGTACCATTGTATTTTTAAATCATTTTTATTACTATTTTTTCTTATGTTTTATATATTTATCTATCTATATTTATATATACAGTGGTACCTCAGTATATGTCCGCTTTGGAATAAGTCTAAGTTGGTATACATCCTGTTTGGATGTGAAAAATTTTGCTTGGTATACGACCTTTGTTTGAAATATGACCAACCTGCAAGCTAGAACTTATATGAGTCTGTTGTGTGTTCTCTTAAAAACACATTCCTGATATAAAACTTGCAGAGAAGTATCTCCCCACAAAGTCCAAACAAGTAATAATAGCATTATCTGGAATGATCAGACGATGTCATATTTTTGAAACATCCTGAAGCCAAGCCAAAAGCAAAGTTCTTTGGACAGATTTTTAGTAAAAGTCAAACTTGGTGACTCTCAGCAAGTTCCAAGTAGGGAAAAGAAACAGAACATAGAAAGAGAAAAAACACCAGAATTTCAGATTCCCAAAGTTTTATTGGAAGCAGATTCTCCTTCCAAACAATAACATCTCCTCCTCCTCCCTTTTTCAGCACCATCTTAGTAGACACTCGACTTTTCTCAGCAAGGTATTCATTTATTTCATCTACTGTAATTGCTTTTGTATTTATATATTTTAGTATTAAGCAATGTTTTTTTTTATACAACACCATCAATGTATAATATGCTAATAATAACAGGATTTTTTTTCATGGGAACAGATTAATCATTTTCCCTTTATTTGTTATGAGAAAAATTCGTTTTGTATATGTCCTGTTTGGTATAAGTCCAAGGATCTGGAACAGATTAAAAACATATACCGAGGTACCACTATATATCACATATATTTTATTCATTCAGTATTTTGTTATACTATGTAAACTTATTTTTCAATTGCTATGGTGATGTAGTTATGATAAAAGTTCAATGAGACTGCACTAAACACAAACCAAAAAATAATAATATTCAAAAGCTCTTTAGCAGTCAAAAGATTTTATTCCGGAACATTTTCAATACACTTGGCATCTTCCTCAGCTGCTACAACAAGCCTCACCATGTTACACAAGAACAGGGGACCTAACTACACAAAAATAAACAAACAAAACATGACAAAATTTAAAGGGCATGTCTACATCTGGAAGCGCTCTCCTTAGCATCACCTGCCAGTAAAGCCATACATTTCATTACATGACCAATCTTCTAAGAATACATTAAGTATATTACAAAAACCATACAATATTATAGAAATTCTAAAAGTTATTAAAAATCTACATGAATTAAAAATACATACAGTTAACTGCAATCATTAAAAAATAAAAATTATAAATAAAAAATGTAAAGATTGTCACAACAAGTAGCGCTCCCTTATGGAAGTATCAAATATCGACCATAGCATATTCTTTAGTCTGCTTTGCTGACTTTAAACAACCATCTCCACGCACTAGGGATCGTTTCCAGTTCCATGAAATTTATCACAAATCCTTTCTTTTTCTTTTTGAGGATTTCTAATGCCTCAATTGTATTCCTGTCCCTGTTCTTCTCATCCGGCCGAATAATTCTTGCTCTTCCTCACTGCACTTCAACATCGTGCAGCAGCGATCTCTGGCTTAGCGGAGTGGAGAGTTTAGTGTACTTGAGGTCCATTTTATGTTCTTTTATCCTCACTTCTAAGTTGTTCTCCATATATCCTATATAAAACTTTTCCCTACCCAATGAGTGATTTGTTAAAGGAATTTCATATACCCCACTCCTGTCCTTATCCTTATATCAGTCTTTATCGTTTCTAATCATTCCAAAAATAGTCGGGCTCCTTTTAAAACTCAGAGTACAATTGGTTAACCTGCTGATGTTTCTGGCAAACTTTTCTATCCAGAGGGCTTGGTCAACACTCCCTAAGGTATCTGAATTACTTGTCCGTGTCTTCACCTTACACAAACTTCTCTCTACCTTGTCATGTAGCTTCCTTAGAAAGCTTCCCCATACTGATGTTCCTGGCCAATTCCCATAACCATATTAATCTGCTCGATTTGGTCTGTGAATCCAGAACAGTGGGTGTATGCTTCCTGAAGAGGGCCGAAAAGGCAGCCCTCTTGTGTGAAAGCCTATCCTCCGAAACCATAGGTATGTACAAAGGAGCACTACTAGGTTTTCTATACACCATAGTCCTATAGTCTCCACCCGTAATAGCAATTCTTAGGTCCAGGAAGTGTATGTCTGTTCTACTTTCCTGTTCCTTCTTAACTGTAAGCCCCAAACTACTATTCGACAGGGAATCAACCATTTCTTCCGCCTTACATTCATTCTCCCAAATGACCAAGATATCATCTATGTACCTCAGACATACTTTTAAAAATGGGTTAAAAAGCTGGATAGCTGCTCTTGTCACCTAACCATCAACTTGGCCAAACACCCGCCATCAGACTACCAATTGGAACTCCCTTCACTTGTCGGTAAAACTTCTGATCAAACTTAAAATAAGAATGATGACAGACCAGGTCACAGAGTTCCCTCAGACATTCTACCAGCCCTTCCTCCTCTTCCACCTGATGTACGGTAATTATGTTCTGTTAGAATGATTTGATTTTTAAAGCTGTTCCATTTTTTTTGTTGTTGTATGTGCTGATGAGGATTTATTAAAGTTGAAAGTACTTCATAATACTAATAAATATTTTTTGCCTATTATGAGCTCATTTATTCATTTCTTTTGAAGATAATTTTTTGAAAAGCATTAGATATTATTTAAAATTATTTTCTTAGAATAATAAAGTTTTTTCCATAATACTTCATAAGGAGCTAAAACTAACAATAAATTTCTATAAAATTTTAAATTCCATCCCAAATTAGCAACCATATCCAGAATTACTGTACTATAAATTTTGAAACAAAAAATCAGTCATAATCTATCAGTCACATGATATGACAAACTAGACTCAATCATAGTCTTTTAAAAGTTAATGATTAAACATATTACATTGCAGAAACCATTAATATTATAGACTAATCATCTAACATAAGATAACTAATGAAGAATATTCCCCGAATTATAAATTTATTTCATTCAAATAACCTATTATGAAACAATTGACAGAACTTGGCTTGAAAGTTTAAGATGGCAACAATGAGTACATATGTAGATAGTATTTTCATATCTATATATTTTTCTTCAATATTTTTATTAAAAAACAGAGAGTAGCAAAATTGTGCAATTGAGAGATGACTTCAGTACTTACAAGGGGAGGACACAGCTGACCCCCCACTGATTTTGATCCATTTGCATATGGTGAAAATACATCAAAAATGAGTGAATACGTGTCCGAGCTTTTCATTGAATATGGCCTTCTAATAGTATTTTTTAACACTTGAAAAATCGAACTTTTGATAATTCAGCTTAAAAACGATAGATAGAGAGCAGATCAGCTGTAGCGCAGATGGCGTAGTCGATAAATACGTGGCTCGTAATCTGATGATGGTGGGTTCGAATCTCGGTTGATGTGCAATTTTTTTTTTTATGCATTGAAAAATTATTTTTTATTTTTCATTTTATTATTTTTATGTACTGTACGTTTTAATTTATTTTAATTATTATTAATTTTATATATATTGGTTATCACATAATTCGTATGCATTAATATATTTATGTAGGGTCCCCACAATGTATGTCAGAGTAAAAACACGTATATCGATAAATTATAGCATACTTTCGAATAGGATCGCTAGTAAGTGACGCAAGGATCCAGGATAGGAGAGATTTCGATACTTATTCAAAACAAATAACATATATTTATTTAAAAAAATAGGAAATAAAACACAATATTAACATAATGCACTAGAGAGAGAGCTATCTGACCCGGAGATCAAACCTGGGAGAGAGTGAATAAAAAAAATTACGTTATTCTTCCATTATTCTTTTATGTCTTCGTTCCCTATTTCGTCGGACGATCCCCGTAGAGTAATAGAGTATTTTGTTTTGTAAATAAATATATTAATGCATACGAATTATGTGATAACCAATATATATAAAATTAATAATAATTAAAATAAATTAATTAAAATGTACAGTACATAAAAAAAAAAAAAAATGAAAAATAAAAAATAATTTTTCGATGCATAAAAAAAAAAAATGCACATCAACCCGGATTCGAACCCACTACCTTGAGATTACGAGCCACGTATTTATCGAATACACTATCTGTGCACATGGTGATCTGCTATCTATTCATCGCTTTTAAGCTGAATTATCAAAAGTTCGATTTTTCAAGTGTTAAATGGATATGTTGTCGTTTTTAAGCTGAATTATCAAAAGTTCGATTTTTCAAGTGTTAAAAGTTTTTAAGCTGAATTATCAAAAGTTCGAATTTTCAAGTGTTAAAAAATACTATTAGAAGGCCATATTCATGACAAAGCTCGGACACGTATTCACTCTTTTTTGATGTATTTTCACCATACTTAAGCGGATCAAAATCGGTGGGGGTCAGCTGTGTTCTCCCCTTGTTAGCATATCCATGTGTTTCAAATAAGTGTCAGCTGTGTCCTCCCCTTGTTAGAGTAGGATTACAAAACTTTTTAAATTGATTACAGAAATTTTTTGGCCTAATTCCAGCTCACCTTAATTATAATACATATCTAAGCATAGAATCATCATCTATATGATTCTGTACATGTGTTGTAATTGAAGTAGACTAAAATTAAGTTGAAAACATTTTTCTAATCAAATATAAAGTTGCTTGTAGTCTTGTTCTAATTGTGTTTATTTTTAATGGCATTACATATTTCTATTTCCATCTCATAGACAAAAGTTAAGAAAATATCAATAAACATTGCCTGGCTGCAGTGATGGGATTGATATGATTTACACAAGATGATCTTACATATTTCCAATCAAGTTTGGGTGATCTTAAGTTCTGATAAATAAGCAAATTGATAAGGGCTGCCTGCAAGGATCTTGTTCCAACTCCTTGCTTTGGAGTGTTTTAATTGACATTCTCTCCAGAGTAGCTTCCTGAAAGATCATTCCATTACAGACTTTTCAGATAATATCCTTATCATCATTTCAGCCAATAGCTAATCTGCAATGGAAAATAAGTATAACCAGGTTTTAGATAAAGCTACCAAATGGGGTGAAAACCAGTGACTTCAATTTAGTCCTGAAAAATCTCAGAAGATTGTTTTTTCCAAATTCAAAATTGACAAGAGATCATCCTGTATAAGAATGTATAATAAATCCTTTCACTTTGTCCAAAGCTTCAGGTATTTATAAGTTCTTTTGGATAACAAGTCCGACTATTTTTCTCATGTTAGTTATCTTAAGGATAAAGCAATTAATCTTTTCCATTGGATAGCTAAAGTGTCCAAGAAAAAAATGGAACCTTTCTGGTTTGTCTTATCTGAATTTATAAAGGCATAATAATTCCTTTCTTCACTTTTGGCATCCAATCTTGGAGAAACAGAATTCCTCTGAATCACTTCTCTAGAATTCTGAACTCAATTCGGCAACAATTCCTTCTTTGCTGATGTATTCCACATCATCTGTATAAAGGCACTTTGTTTGCTAGGACATCCTTCTTATTGAGCTTGAACTCAAATTTGTTGCCGATTGCTTCTGTATTAACAGAAGAATTAGTTTTCCAAATTCCTTGGACTTAATGCTATTCTCAATTATTAAGGGTAAAGGCTCATTCCCATTTACGTGGTAGTGATGAGTTACAGATGCGGCACCAATAGCAAGTTCGAATGCGATGACATTGTAACTGTTGTGTTGCTGTCACTCAATTTGGTTTTATTTTATCTTTTTGTGCCAGCATTGCATTAAAAATAGGTCATGGGTATGAAATAGCCAATGGCAAAACGTTTTGATTTCAAATAATGGCAGCTGAAGGAATGAATAGTATTTCTGTAGAGGAACAATTTATATACAAAATACAGAATTATCCATGTTTATATGATCCAAACAATACTCACTATAAAGATTTAAATCGAAAGCAAAATGCATGAAAGAGTACAAGCAATGTGATGTCTGTTACAGATATGTTTTTCAAATAAAGTTATTTATAATCAAAGTAAAAATTGAATTTTCACATTTTTTAAAGTTAGATATTTAATCATGCTAATGTTTTTGTATAGAAGAGGAATATCAGGTTAAGTGGAAGAATTGGAGGGAATGATTTGTAAAAGAAAAGAAGTAAAGTGAATTTAAAAAAATATGGTAGTGAGGCTTCAACATCTAGGAAGTGGTATTTATATGATGCCATGACTTTCATTTTGCCATACATTAGAACTAAAAAATAGCTATATATTAATTCAAAGTAATAAATATATGCTTTGGGAAAAATGTAGTAAAGGATTTCGTTGCCACTGTTAGTGGATTGCTATTATTGAAACTTTTGATAAAGAAAAGATAATAAGAATATGTAAATCCTTTGATTTATTATTTGAATACCAAATGGAATAAATAAACATTTAATAATTTTAAGATAAGGTATTTCTTAATTGAATATATTACATGAAGTACAAAATATAAATATATAGACAATGTTATATATATAATATTTATATATTGTAATATATATAAAGTGAATGCAATGTTCTAAATCATGGTTTATAAAAAATAAATTTTAAAACAGTTTTACTATAGTAGACTACATATATTTTTACAGCATTAACATGAGAAATTTGCCAACTAATTTCACCTTCATTATTGAAATAATTGGCAAAATCTTCTCTAATTTGAGGTGCACTTTTATTGTACATATTGGCTCCAGTCTGTGATAATCTATCCATTCCATTAACAATCAACCCATTTCTCATTGTCTATTATACATAAATACCATGTTTCTCTTCATAATCAGCAGCTAACTGTTCATTTGGAGAAACAGGTTTTCTACAAAATAAGTCTTCTTTTTTTATAATTGGACCAACAAATGTCAACAGTTCATCAAATGTGTAAGGCATCATTCTAAAGTAAGATGTTTATGTACTATTTAATGCAAATGAAAAATATAATTTTTGAAAAGAGAAAATTAGTTATTTTTCTGGCATTATTTGAAAATATTTTTGAGTTTATAAAAATAACATTTAATATTATTTTTATTTGGTTTTAAAAATTATGAATCAAAATTATGTACACATTTTTACATTTCTTAAAAATAATAACTGTAACAAGAAAAAACTTACCTAAAATAATTGAAAAACGATTCATGGTCTGATAATCTAAGTTCAACTATAAGATTATAAAAATCATCCTGCTGATTCATGTTTTTCAGATATTGTTTTTTCTCCACCATTTTCTTGAATTCTTTTATTTCTTTTTATAAACAATGCATATAATAATAAAAGCTTATGCTTCTTTTTGATATTCATAAACAAAAAATCACGAGTTAAAGGGCAGCTATAGTTTCAATTTACCCAAACCAGAAGATAAATCAGAAGTTGTTAGCATATATCAACAATGACATCTATAAGAGGATTTTATAACTTGATAAAGCGACAACTTAATACATAAATGAGAATGGTCTTGTTTTTACAATGCTTTGCAGGCATCTTTAACATCAAAATTGTCAGAATGAAATTTTGCAAACCAGTTTTGGCACTGGCATACAGTTGATAAAATACTAGGAAATAGATGAAGAATATTTCAATGCAGCTGTTACTGACAATGCACAAAAGGAAAACATCGATGTTTTTGGGACCGATGTTTTCTAACATCGATGTTATTTTTCGATGGTTTTATCGATGTTTTCCTATCGATTGTCCCAAAAACATCGATGTTTTCCTATCGATGTTCAACACTAGTTCGGACCCACTTTTTGCCCCTTTCTACTGTCTATTAGAAATCTTATTAAAGATTTTAATGTTTAATGCGTAAAGAAATAATTATTAATGTAAGATTACCAATTTAAAAAAACATAAATCGAAAATTTCCTCGAACAGTCCAGTTTCAATTAGTCCGGTAAGAAAGAGGAACAAATTAACCGGACTATGCGAGGTATTGCTGTATTAAATATCGAATAGAGCAAATCAAATTAATTTCAAATACAGGAACATTTAAAATAGAACATTGTATAATTGTTTAAACAAAATAAAATAAGATTATCAAATTAAATAATACATAGATGCATTAGAAAAATCTTTGCACATATTATTATTAAAGATTTAATACTAATTATTTAAAAAGTATCCGGCAGGGCTGGGATGATCTCCTGGGGTTGTCATTGATCATATGACATTTAGTTCGGTATTGTTTTATAATTTAATTTCTGATACTTTATTAATAGATCGTATGATTCTAGCTCTATACCAATAAATGTCTATGTGATTCTCATTAAATGTTTTGCAAGAGCAGTGTTGAGTCTTGCTTTTTGTATATCATATTTATGCTCACCAGCCTAATTAGAGGCGCATAATAAATCAGGTTGATTTAGATTACGCGATTTAAAATAAGAAGTAATACTGGAAGATTGAGAATGACTTACCGCTCGTTTATGCTTCTCACTCCGAATATGATCGTCGATATCTCCTCGTCCTTTATATTCTACTGTAAAACCCTATTGCAAATAGTACAATGACTTTCGTTGTCACTCTGTCTTTTAAAATATTTATACTTTTCTTTATCAGTAAACTTGCACTTTCTTTTAGTACTCATTTTATGACTTAGTTTTAAATTTTGTCTGCTGGATTGCCGCTTGGTAAAACTGTGGGTTACCACCTTGGAGGATCTGGGTTTAAATCCGGCTCCCACACCTCCAGTTTTTTCAGGAAGGGCTCAACCCTTCCTGAAAAAATTGGAGGTATGGGAGAAAACTGAAGGCCCGTTGAACCGCATCCTTCAACCATCCTGTTGACCCCATCATGGGTGTTGACGAGTCTGTGATGGGCTCTAAATGGCCGCCGCCAGATACAGAATATCCCTCGTACGATATGGCGGCCTAACTAACCTAACAAAGTAAAGTTTTAAATTTTAACAGATTAATTTTTAAGATAAATCGATATTAAAAAGAAACTAAAACAACTTATTCCGCATGTGCAACATTTGTGCTTGTAGCGCTCTGCGCGAATGCTATTTAAGATAATAAATGAGTCGATGGAATTAAAAAGATATATTGACAGATTTTTGAATGAAGAAAATTTGAAATCCAGAACATTTTAAAGTTCCGGACAAAATCTCGGTCGACTATTGAAATCCAGAACAGTCCGGACTAATCCGGACGTATGGCAAGCCTAATTTTACCTCATCTTTTTATATTCTTCGACCTTCATTCTTTAAGGAATTAACTTTCTCAATAGATTATTGAGAAAGTTTTTTATACAATCTATCCTTATTATCTCAAACCTCTCTTTCTCGAAACCCTTGATATGTGGGAAAAAATTTCCATGCACTTTCAGCATTAAACTAATGTAATTTCAATAATTATCTTGAAGCATTTTCTTCAAAACCCTTGCTATCTCGAATTAGTTTATCATTCTTGTGCTAGAGAAATTTAAAATGTTTACGAACTTTCCCTCGCTTTCGGAATCCAAACAAAAGATCCCTTGGAACATGAGACCTTTTCCCACACTAAGAAGAATTCGTCATATCTAGAATATTTCGTGTTCTTCAATATAAGATTTAAATTTAAAAAAAGAACTAGATGTGCTACTGATAACCGAAACAGGAACTTTTTTGCTTATGCACAGAATACTGAATCTACCGTATAGTAGTTTCTAAGTTTCACTTTTTGTCACTATGTACATGTTTATTTAGTGATATTCTCAACCTTTGGTTTATAAGATGCAAGAATATTTTTAAACGCTAATTTTTACGGGAGAAAAGAATGTTTTATACAGATTTAAAACTTTGATATATATTAATGACATAAAAGCTTAATCTAAAATTGAACCTTGATAGCTCAAAATCTCTTTATATCGAATTTTTTTTCTGTTCCGGTGAGATTCGAGATATCTAGGTTCTACTGTATATCTTTCACTAAGACACTTTCCCATATAGAAAGTAGCGTAAAGAATCAGATAATAAGCCGAATATAAACTACATTATCATTCAAACAATAACATTTTTCGATATTTGCCTGTGTCATGAACTTCTAACGTTCTCTTTCCATTACAGTATTCAGAACACTTATATGACCAAGGACATCGGGAATGCGGAAAAACAAACAAATGTTCTGATTGGAGGAGGAATTGGAGAACTGATTATTTTGATGAAAATGTTTGTGAAATATGTGGCAGTAAAGAAAAATCTAAATTCGCTACAACCGATATAATATCATCTGTCATAAATACAGAAATAGAGATGAACAGAATCAAGCTAGAAGAATTACATATTGGAGATAAAGAGAAAGGTAAAGAAGATAGCATGTCATCAGAAGAAATGATGTCGTTCTATATTAACGAAGAAATGGAATCTCATACCAAAGACGATATTCGACCCATTATCGAAATGTCCGAAAATAGATCAGAAAACACAGAAGAAAATCAGGACAAAGAAAATATTAATTTTTATTCGAGAAAAAGAAAATTTAGTTTTAATTTCTTAAACGATCCATTAAATAAAAGAAAGAAAATATTACAACCTAACACTCTTCAAAAAATAATATTAGAAATGAAAATAAAGGAAAAGACACCAGAAAAATATTTGAAGCAAAAAATGAGACATAAAAAAGGGGCTACGAAATCTCGTAAGGCATCGAAAGTTTCACCCAAATTAAATATCGATAATATTTTTTGTGACGTGATTACAAATTCCACTTATTCTTCCAAGATTGATGTCGAAATGGAAGAAGTAGAACAATGGCGAAAATTAGTAGAAAGCGCCAACAGTTCTGAAGCATTCAGTATGTCGTACAGTTTGAGTTTCGAATATTCATATAAGATGTCTGATGAATTCGAAGAAAACGATATCATAAGAAAAGTAAGTGATATCAATTTAATAACCTCTTTGTCAGCATCTTTAGAAAATGTTACAAGTTTCAATGAAAGTGTAAAATGCAAATGCGTATCAAAGGAATTCGTATCAGAAATGATGGACTGGTTCGAATCTAATGTGGAAAAACAATTTGTCGTATGGCGATCGGTCAAATTGAGAATATTTAGAAGATATAAGCCTCAATTCCAATCAGTTATGAACACTGATAACAACAGCATATCTATAGAAAATAATTTCGACGTGGAAAGATACAGCGCAAAAATCTGGCCTGATCTTGAAATCTCGAAAGACGATTCACTAATGGAGAGATTAAAACGTTTAAATATAGCTACCAACTTTGCCTCCGAAATGATGAAGTACATCGAAGATTGGAGACAAAATCCTGTCATTTGTCTGAAATGGCATAATATCGCTAAGCTCAATAGACGCTCATTGGAAGAAAAATCTGAGCATAATATTGATTTTTTATACGCTAAGTTATTAGAGTTTTCGAGCGAATTCTCACCAGAATCCGATCAAATATGGAAAATTACCTCAAATCGGACTACTTCTACTCCTTCTAGTTCGGTAAAAGTCCAAGAATTTTTTGACAATTTGGATCTGTCATGGTAATAGCCATCCGAAACTTCATAAAAATGAAACCCCAGAAGATATGTTTATTGGATTTATAAAAAATTGATTCATAAAATTGAAGTGATATAAAATGATTTTTCTATATATTAAAAATATTTTTGGTGTACAAACTATGGAACTAAATTATTATTTTGCCACCGATCACACGTAAGATTGATGTTTAAATTTATTAAAAATTTATTTAAATAAATAAATTTTGAATAAAGAAATCTTTATCTACATATTTTATTTTAAAATTTTGACATAAATTTGTTGTATATTTATGTAATATATGATTTGTTCAAAATAGTTATGTATTGTTCAAGATATTTATGTAGTATGTACTGTACACTTGATATATTCAAAATATAAATTTATTTGGTTACTTCTGTAATGATTTATCTCAATTAATTGTGACTGAATATGTTCTACAGTAAAATTGAAAAGCATGCTTCGCTAACTTATATATATTATTAGAAAACATAGTTTTACAATCCTTAGAAGATTATAATTTCGATATAAATTTGTAAGAAGATTAATCAGTTGCTATTAAAATATATAGTATATGAATAAAATAAATGTAATGCAGAATAATATATACGTAAATGCTAACATCCTAAACCATATGAAATATTCTATAAATAGGAATGGAAGTAAGAGCTAATTGGACAAACGTATGAGAAATGTGAAACAATATGTGATAGTAGAGTTAAAAACAAAAATATAGATAGATAATTAACAAGGTAGATTTACCAGTTTTCATATTTTTTGTACTTTTCCGGAAAAAGTTTTAAATTTATCGATAATAAATTTAAAACTTATAATAAAAATAGATATCGATATTTATCGATATAGATATTATTAGAACATAAGAGATAGATATTATAGAACATAAGAGATTAGATATTATTAGAACATAAGAGGATATCGATATTTATCGATATCCTCTTATGTTCAAATCATTTAATATTCTTTACTGGATATTAAATTTAAAACTATCGATATCTATTTTTATTATAAAATAAAAATAGATATCGATATTTATCGATATCCTCTTATGTTCAAATCATTTAATATTCTTTACTGGATATCTATATCGAGTAAAGAATATTAAAGTGATTTGAACAAAAGAGGATTTTAGTAAAAGTAACGATGATACAAATTATTAAATAACTTTATTAAAAACTAAAATGTAGAATAAAACGACGACACGAAAATTAACAAGTAAAGTTTTTAACCCTCAAATAAACAGATCAAATTGCATACTTGGCTGAAAAAAAATTTAAACTTTTTGTGGTGTCCTTTACTTGCAATGTTTAAAATTTAAACGAAATTAAAACGCGATAAAGAACAAAAAAATATATTTTCTAGATCGGATTCGAACTCGGATATTCGTGATAGTAGATAGAGTTTTTAACGAAACTGCTCTCAGCCGGTATCGGTTATTCGTTAATTTAGGCTTTAAGTTAACAATGCTGCTGTGAGCCGCTATCGCTTATTCTTGTCAGGAGAGAGCACTTGACGAGTACATCCCACGCATATATCTGCTACCCTATTTTCATTCAGAAGGGACAAGTCCATTCTAATCTACCTTGACTTTCAGTACAAGTGCCTGAGTTTGCAAGCGATCAACATCCGGTAAGCTCAGTTCTTATGAAGCAGGTGGAAAGCTTTATGCAATAGTTGTATGCAATCTTTATGCAATGCTGTACAATTTTGTAGCAAATTAAAAATTTGCAAGGATGAATTAAACGGTAATAACTGCGCAATGCTATTGTTACCGACACTGTTAAATATTTATACGATAGGTTAAAATACTTGTATTTAATGTCCAACTTTGCAAAAACTACTCTACACTTATCCCACTCCACCTTAATTAAAAATTATATTAAAAGAATATATCTCGTTTTTTCAATTTTCGCGGAATAAGTAAATGATACGATATAATAAAGGAAGTTAGAGAAGATTATAATAACCGGAAACATTATATACAGGTACTCCTCACTTAACGTTCTATCCGTTTAACGACTACTCGAACTTAAGTCCGAGCTTATGGCTTTATTTTAACGTAAAATTTGGTTTTCGCCTATATGCGTATGTTGATTATAATTTTTTTGAGAGTTGTTTATGTTTTTTTCATAACGTGATTGTTATTTGCACTAAAAATAAAAATTAAAAGCCAAAGTTTAAGTTGAAATTTGTTTCCAATATTTTCTAAATATATTCTATAGACAAATTATTCCCTTACCGACCAATTCGTTCTATGACCAAAGCGTTAGAACGGAATTCGGTCAATAAGTGAGGAGTACCTGTAGTCAATTACTTTTTTTTTACATTGAGCCCTATCTAGAAGAAAACGCTAAAAATCGAAGAACAGAACAGTCTTGAGAAACAATCATTAATTTTCGTTTAGTCAATTACTTTTTTTTTTACATTGAGCCCTATCACAATATATTGGATATAGGTTTGTATTATCAGTTATCTCTACTATGCGCAGCAAGAGTTGACTAAAGGCCTGTTCCCACTTGAGCCGAAGTTCACGGCAAACGCAGAAACTCAGCGACATGGCGTACGTTTCCATAGCAACACCTTACGACTCTGATTTACTAGTGACGTTGACGTTGAGTGCTAGCAACGTCTGCTTCTCAACTGTGCATCCATGGTAGAAATATATATGTATGCTACGTTTTGTGCTTAAATTCGTCAATCCCGCACATGACGATATGTACGAAGCAAACTCAGTAGCTGTTACTTACATCGCATTGAGATTTGGTATGTATTTGTGTAATTTTTTTCTTTTGTTTAAAAGTATAAATTACAATTTACTTATTTTCTAAATATATACGATTAGATCAGCTACAATGCCAGATTGTGTTGTATTTGGCTATTCTACAGCAGAAAAACGAAAGGAGTTGAAAGTTGGCTGACAGGACTCTCTTAATTAACATATAAAAAATCGAACGGATTCCAATAAGCGGAGGAACAAGTAACCTCAGATACATAATTACGTTTACAATATTTTTATACGTTGCTGTATAAGGATATTGTAGTTAAGGACAACCAATTCTGTCATTATAGAAAAACAGAAGTGAAGTCATATGTAAACAATCCAATTTTCTGGAAAAATATTAATGCAATTTTTCTCTGTACACTTTCGAATTAAAATTTCATTCTAAATTTACTATTCGATTTACGTTACGATCTTGGAAACAGTATATAGTTAGGTGTTATTTAAATTTTGTTCTAATGTTTAACTATTCTTATTGTAAAATAAATGCAAAAGATTCATATTTTCACATAGAAAATTAATGATTGTTTCTCAAGACTGTTCTGTTCTTCGATTTTTAGCGTTTTCTTCTAAAGGAAAGTGAAATTTATAAGGTCATGCTCACTATATCTCTTCCACTAACAACTTGAATTAATTAGTAGATTTTCATGATATTCAGGAATGATGTTATGCCATTAAAAATAATATTGACGCCACATTATATTATAGATCTATATAGCTTCGAGTTCAAAAAATGGTAGAGACTCAAACTTCCAGAATCCTTTCTCAATATATCTTGAACTTATTACAATATTGAATTTTTATGGCATTGGAAAGTCGAGTCATTAAAATAATCTTGATGACAAAATACTTAAATAAAAAGTATGGAAGGCACAAAAATATCACAAAAGAAATACTATATTAATTTCTTACTAGGGGCGTATTTTTTCGTTAATTAACGCGTAGGATAAATTTTTTAACGTTATTTATTTTTGATTGTAATCAAGGGAAACCAAACCATGTTTATTTCGTTTCCATGACAACTTTAACAATTTTTCCGTCGGGTTATACGAATCCGCGTTTTCGAAGTCCCTGTTATACGGGGTCTATTTGTATATAATATTTTTAAAAATTTAGTTACCTGTATTCTTTAAATAAAGTAACCTTCTTTAAAACAAGTTAATTAAACTCTACAAATAATAAAATCACATTTGAAACTAACGCACATCTCATAGCAATATGCGATCAGTGCTGGAACTCATAGGCAAGTTTAAATTTGCATGTCTCGTATAACGCGATTTCCTATAAGAGGAACATATCCCCCCGCATTGTACGAGAGTCCACTGTATTTATATGTTTAAAGTTATAAATATTTTGAGATGTTTTCATTTTATATATTTACTAGCAAGGGTCAAGGATGCCTAGCATTACTCGAGAATTTCATAATATATTTATATGATAACTCTTAAGCTATCATGTAGGTGCACCTTTGCTTGTAATAAAAAAATTAATTAATTTATTTAAGTGAATTTATAGACTATAAATAATAAGTTGACAATGAAACATGCAGAAGTATCATTTTACTATATAATTCATTTTTATAGCATTTGCAATAGGTGCACCTTTGCTTGTAATAAAAAAATTAATTAATTAATTTAAGTGAATTTATAGACTATAAATAATAATATGACAATGAAACATGCAGAAGTATCATTTTACTATATAATTCATTTTTATAGCATTTGCAGCCAATTGGCTTTTTGTGTCCAATTTTAACATTGATTTACGATGATGTCATTTTGTCGTCATCAGTGTTATCTTCATGACGTACATTTAATATAGTGTTTTGTGATATAATCCATTGTTACGTCACAATTATACCATCCCGAATTCCAACATAATTAAAAGATTTAAAGTAAGATATTTTTATTGCCACTTCAAAATGTCCCACTCTGGGGATGATCTCCACCGATGATAGCCTAAGTTACCCACGGGGTCGTTATGCAGAATTTGGTCCCTAGAGATCAAACAATGCAGAAGCCTACGCGGAACAGAGAAAGACAAATATTACATTTTATATACATTATACACCAGCATATTATCTCACAATTACGTCATCATCACGTAACGTGACGACATAGTTAATTCATTCATTGTTACCTGATCGCGACCTTATATAACAATGGTATTTTGTGAAGCACTCATTGTTACGTCACATCGGTGCGACTATGAATTCGAACATAGTCGGAAGGATTTAAATGAAGGCATTTCCGTTGTCACTCCAAAATGCCTCACTTTCTGGAGTGATCTCCATCCAAGATAACCTATATTACTCACGAATAGCGGGAAGTCTCCATGCACAGTTTAGTTCCCGAGATGTCAAATTGTGCCAGAGCCTTTGCAAAACATACAGACGTTCCATTATATAGGGCCTATATATATATATATTATTTATGTTATAATTTAAATAACTATAACCACTGTATATATAATACAATATACTATACATGATCTAGTAAGCTTAAAATATTCAGTTGAAAGTATTTTATCTGAAAAAATTTCCTTAAACCTTATAATATTTATTATATTTTTTTGAAATATAACCAATAATCTAGGACAGAACGAAGAACAGATGTCAGATTAATGATAAAAATTATCAGTTATCTGCTCTTCCTTATTACAGTAAATCATACATTTCAATCATATTTCAATATACATATTCCGCTATTCCAAAGTATAAAAATTTTATTTAAGATTAATTTTATAATATAATTTTAATAGAAATTTTCATTATTTTCTAGTTGAATCAAATTATAAACATTAAAATCTATTCTACATAAATTTATATTGCTGTTTACGTATCGTATAAAACTATATATATATATATTACTGGTTTGAATATTTAATTAACAAAATCATATAAAAAGTATCAATAATATATAAAATATTATTAAAGTTCCTTTGAATATTTATATCAATAATATTAAAAATGTGAAAAGCAGTTAATATTTAAAATAACTTACGGTTATTCCAGTTTCTGCACACGGATAATATAAGCGTATAAATGAATTTCTCTCCGAATATTCTGTCATTAAATCTATACAACCGACGGTATAAGGTCCTCTTGGTAGTGGAATATGTCGTTTGTTTTCAGATTTAAAAGTAGACATGTCCGACGGATTGTACGGAAGTCAGAGTATAAAGTTCTATTCTTGCAGTCAGAGTGATTAAATTAAACGTCATGAAATTTGACCAATGGCGTGATAAGCAAATGATACAGTTTATGAAAGTCATTATTATTAGTTTTCATTCATTCTCTTCTAATCGCATAAAAAATAAGATTCAGTATATTTTATTCTAATAGAATTTTATCAAAATCCTTTTATCATCATTTAAATACATGTTGAAGTAAACCGATTACAATCTATTAAATAGTTAAAATTTAAATCTGATTTTTCTGTAATTTATTACTGTATATTGTGATTAAATTCAAAAAATATTTAAAAAATATTTCTTGCAGTCAGGGTGATTAAATTAAACGTCATGAAATTTGACCAATGACGTGATAAGTAAATGATACAGTTTATGAAAGTCATTATTATTAGTTTTCATTCATTCTCGGAAAAAAACGAAATTACTTTCTAAACAACCCAATAAAAGTCACTAAAATTGGTCATCAGTGTGTTAATTACAGAGATAGAGAGCATGCTCAGTGATTTAACCTTTTGAAGAATGCAAGATGAAGTGAAAAATTTATAGAAAAATATGAGGAAAGAAAAATGAAAATCCCACCAAAAGAAGTGCTACATGCTACTAGCCAAAAAAGAGGATACTCTTAGTCAATTCTTGTGCATATGATACGATGGATGAACTTTTCCTTTTATCTAAAGAAAAGAACATACTGTACTGTATTGTATTGGCTATTTCAGATTTCACTAGATTGTCAATTTCAGAATGATGGAAATTTTAGATTATTCATCAGTACATTATGATAGGGCAGTGGCACTTATAGCAAGAATGGGTAATAAAATTGATTTTGTATTATAGTGAAGATACATTAAACAGGATATGTCTGCATTATAATTATAAAATTAATTTTTTCTTCTATTCTCTCAAATTTAAAAATCAAAGTATACTAGTACCTTTCTTATAAGTTTCTGTCTATAATGTTCTATTTGTTCAGAAACAGTCATCCCTGATTTCCTATTTCTCTTCCCTGATTCTAATTCATCTTGAAACTTCAAAACTTTTAACTATAATGAATATATATTAAAAGTTAATATTGTTAACTTCATAATACAAAAAATAATATTTGAAATTAAATGGAATTCATAAATTAAACAAAATAACCCAAAAAAATGATTATTGTATAAAGTAATAGAAATCAATATCCAAAGTATTCAATAATGAATACAAAATTTCATTATAAAAAATTTTATACTATTTATTATATTATGAATGTATATGATACAGTACACTTCTGATTAACCAATCCTTATGGGATTGGACATCACGGTAGATAAACAAATGGCCAGTTAATTTGGTAACACATCAAAAATATCATTTATAAGATTGCAAATTAAAAAAAAAAAAAATGTTGCATGTAAATGTTATCAAACATTTATATACAACATAAAAAAATTGGTAATCTTTATTTGTCTTTTTGATTTAAATTTGTTTTTTGAAGCAAAATCACATCATTTTTTCATAAGAATTATCTTGCTATTCAATATATCTTATTGCAATTTTAAGTATTTTCTTTCTTTCTGAATGACTTGTTTTTTTCATTATTATTCAGCTCATAACTTGACAAAAATGTGGTCAGTTAAAGTGAGATCGAATAAAGAGGAGTCTACTGTATTTATATCATAATAAATTAAGAAATCATTTAAAATAAATCTATTCAGTTTTCAAAAAATGCAACCACATTTCATATGCTAATCATAAGTCATAATATCAAACAGAAAATTACAATGATAAAAAAATTACAAAAAATAATAATTTACCATTAAAAGATAATTTTGGTTATACAAGTAGTCCTCAAATTATGATCACTCATACTTATGATGGCAATGTTGTCGATAAATTCTGTAATTCATCAATGCATTTAACAAAGGATTAGAGTCCCTGAGCAATAGTCTGATATACAAAAGCATCTTTTTTATCTGGTTCTTATATTTTTGTGTTTGTTAAGTTTATTATGATAAAGTGGAGTGTAAACAATAAATATTGATAGCAAGTAATCCATAAATTTTGGACATTTTTGACTTATGATGGCAAGATGCAGTTTGAATCCTCAAACCCTGCCATCATAAATCAAATATTACCTGTATGAGCCTATTAAAATTCTTATTAAAAAAAGTTTAATTTATAACATAACATTAAATAATTTTTTTAATAGAACTTTATGGTATTTTTATTTTTTTTTAGCAATAAGTATATAATAGAGCAGAGGTTCCCAACAGGGTTGGTATCGACCCCCTGGGGGTCAAGGAAATTTTAAAGGGGTCAATGATGATCAAGGGGTCTATTGGGGGTTGATAGCCGAATATGCACCGGCGATTAATCGGCATAATCAAGATTAAGATTTCATTTATTACAAAAAGTTTATTAATAAAATTGATAATTAATTGTTTATCGAAATAAAGCTATATCATGTAGTGAAGAAAAAATCATACGAAATAAATATAAGGGAAAAAATACACTAAAATTATTTAATAAATTTTAAAAACAGTAAAATTTTTTTAAAATATATTAATTTTTAATTTGCAATTGTCCATTGTTGAAAAGGATTGCATTTCCTCAGAAGATATATTATTATATACAAGCCACTTGCAAAATTTAAAAAAAGATTTTAATGTTCGCTTCCATGAAATTGAAAATTTGAATGTGCCAGCATGGATAATAGAACTGATGCATTGTGATATATCTGATTTTGATATTATGATACAAGATGATTTGATTGCATTGAAGGAGGATGTTCAAACACATGTCTTATTTAAAACACATGGGTATGCTAAGTTTTGGAATTTAAAAGTCATCTGAGAGGAATATCTCCAAATAAAAGTTGTTACCGAACCAGCATTATAAACTTTTCCCTCTTCTTACGTAGTGGAAGCAGGTTTTAGTCAAGTCAATAATTTACCACAGAAAACAAGAAACAAGTTGAATATTTTTGAACGAGGTGATTTAAGAAGTAAGTTAAACAATTTTATGCCAAATATTAAAAATTGCATCAATACATCAAGTGCAGCCATCACATTAATTAATATCAACTTTTGTGCAATTAGGCATCCCTCACATTAATTAATATCGAACTTTTGTGCAATTAGAATCTGTGATTTTGTTTCTGAAAGCTTGTTTATATTTGTAAAATTATAAATGATAATAGTACAAAAAATAATAAAACATAAATCTAATAAATTCTTTTTTTTTTTACTTTTGTTCATATTGTTAGTCTAATTACTATCTTTAAGTTATTTATGTGCAATTATTTGTATTATAGTTATGTTGTATGCTGTATATCAGTGTTTCTCAAACTTTTTTCATTCATGACCCCATTTTTCATTACGAGATTTTTCGCGACGCTATTTTTAATTACGAGATTTATCGCGACCCCAGATATTAAATATGAAATAGTATTAAATATGAAATAAAACATACTAGTACATAAATCATTTACACACTTATTAAAATGATATTAATTATGAAATAAAACATACAAGTACATAAATCATTTACACACTTATATGAAATAAAACATACAAGTACATAAATCATTTACACACTTATTAATCAGCCAACTACACTGAAAATACATATGTTGTCGTACGTTAAATATTGGAAACCAACTACACTGAAAATACAAATGTTGTCATACGTTAAATGTTGGGCATTTGTGAAATTACACATAAACTGAAATTCAGTTGTTTGAATTTAATTTTAGCGACCGCAGAATTTTGCTTCGCAACGCCATTGGGGTCGCGACCCATAGTTTGAGAAGCACTGCAGTATATTATAGAGAAAAATATAAGAGGGTTGATAAAGAAAACCATTCTTTTTAAAAGGGGTCGATGCAAGAAAAAGGTTTGGAATCCCTGTAATAGAGTTTCAAAAGTTCAAAATGCATGGGACTGATAACATCAGAAATTATCTAAGAACTCAAAATTATATGGAATATACAGTAAGACCCCGTATAATGTGGGGGATACGTTTCAAAGAAACCAAGCGCTAAACAAAACAGCATTAAATGAGGTCATCTTAACACATAAATAATGAGAATAATGAAATGGGACAGTGAATAAAAAATATAAGTACCTTTTTTATTGCTAATATCGATTTGTATTCATAATTCATTCATGAAAATCAAAAATATTTGAGTAAATAATTCATTTCTGATGAGGAAGGTTCTTCCTCATTTGATACTTTTTGTTTTTCGTTAAGATTCATCTAACGAAAAATCGTTTGTGTTTTCCTCTTTCCTTCAGCAATCAACTGTCAGAGGTAAGACATTGCATCCATGACACTTTGTCTTGCCTTTGAACATCTATCAAAATTTGGATCATTTTATATAAACTGACCCATAATTTCTGTAATAGTGGCTAAACTTTAATTGTAAAATAACATTGATGAACGATCATAAATATGAACTGTGACCGTGGCAGACTTTTGTATGTACTACACTGAACTGATATCAAATGCATTAAGATACAGCATAGGAGTATCAAAGCAATGAATTATTGCAATTTTTGATTTATGTGAGTATAATGGTTTGAAAGCCGCACCAAAGTGAATCAATAAAATATATAGAATTTGAAAAAACCGTGTTATATTGAAACAGCATTAAACGGAGCAGCGTTTAAGCGGGTCTCACTGTACTTTCAAAAGGAAGACAATTTAAAATATGTATGATTTTATAAATAATTGAACTTTATTTATACAACATTTATTGATACTATGTTATAAAGTAATCAAAAAGATTCTTTTTGAAATATCAGATGTAAATCCATTTGCCTTCTATAAAAGCATATGTTATTTGCACAATATGAAATCCAGATATATTGTTATATGTTTAGGCAAACTGCAATATGCTTGTACGTTTTAGGAAAATTTAAATGTTCTTGAGAAAAATATAAATAGTTCTTGACTTATGATGGAGTTCAATTCAAAAATTTAGAAACCCACTATCATAAGTTGGAAATGCCCAAAATTTATGGATTTCTATTAGTGTTTACTAAGACACTATATATAATTTTAATAAACATAAAGAACACAAAACTATAAGAATCAGAAACAAAAAAGGATGCTTTCTATATATCAGACCATTGAGTAAAGGAATTGAACCCAGGCCATTGCATTGCAAATAACTGCATCAACTAATAACAAAATTTATCAATGACATCACTAAGTCTGAGTTGGTCATAAGGAGTAACTGTAATATATAGATTTGCTTAGGATCATTGCAATATGCCTATATAGAATTACTATATAGATATATTGCAATATTCTAAATACATCTGTATATTTTTTCCTCAAGAATATTTAAATTTGCCAAGATACATTACAATATGTCAGGATTTCATTTTGTGCCTGTAACATATGCATTTATAGGTTAGGAAGATCGTATTATTTAGATGTATATTCTGTCAAACAAAAGATCTGCAAATACACTGTACACGTATTCTATTTATAGTTTTTAATCCTAAAATAATTGGCTACTGTAGATAAATACAAAATACTTTACTAATAATAATAAAAATTGTAAAGTAGGTTCCTGACTTACAGAGTTAATTTATACAGTTTAAAGCCATAAATGATATTTTTATAAAAAATGAATTGTTTAATAAATTTTTCATTCATGTTTTATGGAAATTCAAAAAAAAAAAAAAAAAAAAAAAATTTATATTTTTTAAAAAATATATATATAAAATTTTTAAAAATAATAAAAAAAAAAAAAGATTTATGCATCTGTATATCTATGTAATTTTATAAATCAAAATCATGTAAGTTGGAGATGTACAGTACAAGGATTTGAATTTATAAAAACTTACAAATATAATGGGAAATTATAATTTGTTATCTTTGTTTTATTTATTATAGAATTATTTCTATATTATTATGATTTATAACTAATAAAATCAATTGAGATTAAAATAGTGTATTGCTTTTTTTGTAATATCACAAAAATATCAAACAGAGTATCTCTTAACTTATTCATTCATTCAACATTTATGTAATTTTATACTGCTTATTTGTTTATAATTAAATAAATTATAAAATAAATTTACTTGGGAATCTTTATAGGTTTGCCTTCTTTAATTACATTGTTTAAATCATAACCATTTTGACAATTTCAAAATTACTAAATTATAAAATCTTAAAAATACATAATGCAGTTAACCAATGGTGTAGATATGCATTTTGGCTGTCAATGACCTCTTAAGTCTTTAACCCAGAGTTAATTTATTTTTTATACAGAAAACTTTTTAAAATATAATAATAAAAATCCTAAATTTCAATTAAACTTCCCACAAAAAACAAAGCTCTAAACAGGATAAAAAACTTTATTAACAGAAACGTTTTTGACCTTATCAGTAGGTCAACCTCAGCTGCAATGAACATACAGAAAGGAGAGAGGAAACCTAGCCTGTTTAGGGCTTTGTTTTTTGTGTGCATTTTTTGTGAGTGTAACAGGACGGATTTAAAGTTCTTTAAACTTCCCACTTTAAAGACTTAAAAGGAGGCAAACCTACAAAGATGCCTAAGTAAATTTATTTTACATTATATATTGCCTATATCCAAGATTAATTAATAAATTATATTTTATATTAAATGAGAATGTATTTCTTTTTATTTTAGTTATAAAACAAAATTAAATCGAGGAAACCTAGCCTGTTTAGGGCTTTGTTTTTTGTGTGCATTTTTTGTGAGTGTAACAGGACGGATTTAAAGTTCTTTAAACTTCCCACTTTAAAGACTTAAAAGGAGGCAAACCTACAAAGATGCCTAAGTAAATTTATTTTACTGTACATTATATATTGCCTATATCCAAGATTAATTAATAAATTAAATTTTATATTAAATGAGAATGTATTTCTTTTTATTTTAGTTATAAAACAAAATTAAATCCTTTTTATGCTAAATGTCTTTCTAACATTCAATGAATCTTTTTTTTTTTTAAATTTATAATTTCTTCTACCTACATACAGAGAACTTTTTCTGTCTATATTCTTCAGTGGGATTTTATATATTCTAGATTTAAGATACTCAAGATAATTTATTCTTATCATTGCATAATTTCTTGAAAAATGTAGAATACCTATGTAAAGCTACCATAAACCCAATATTCTTAAGGATTGTTTTCTTAAGTTCTGTTAAAGATCTTAAAAAATATTCTTGTATTGTTAGTCTGTTTATACTATGCCTTATGCTTTTTGAGTTATCTATGAAAAATTTTAAGTAAAAATTGTAACTCATTCACTAAGTTAAGACAGTTTTATACTCTTTAATCATTAAATTTGGAATAGAGAAGAACAAACATTTTATCAAAACGATGGTGGAATATAAATGCTATATATTAGGCTGAGTCTGTGGAATTTACAAAATAGAAAAAGGACTGTGAATAGTTTTTGTAAAACTGAAGTAATATATTCTCAATACATTATCATCATTTTCAACATTTATATTTTCATTCATTACTAAGGGTCCGTACATAAACTACGTCACGCTGTTAGGGGAGGGAGGGTGTAGGATATTTGTGACGAAAAATGACGTTGGGGAGGGAGGGAGTCATGCAAATTGTGATGTCATGGTATACAAATTGTTAAATACAATTATTTTACATCACATGATTAAAAATTAAATCCTAAAAATTATAAAAATCTTTTATATGTTGATGATGGTAACGATTTCATTTATCACTCAATTACGGGGGTGTTCAACCTTTCGGCTTTCTTGGGCAGCATTCGAATAAAAAAAATTGTCTTGGGCCGCACATAAAATATACTAATTCTAACGATAGTTGTTGAGCAAAAGACTGCAGATGGATAGGAATAGATTTATTTCAAGTAACAGTTGCAAACTGGAATGTTCAATTAATGCTGTCTAATTCCTGTTTTGGAACAATGCATGTATTTGGCATAAATATAAATTACACACACACAGATATATGCAATAATCATAAATATAAATTATATATGTAAATTTGGTATCTTAAAAACTACATTACGTAACAATGCTGATTATAAACATGAGGACTGTAGGTCAGGATGTCTTAATTATTACAATATAATCCAAACTTAATAATAAAATTTAATACTCAATTTTGTATTTTTAATTAATGAAATAAAAATTTATTGAAATTTTTTCTTGAATAATTAAGAAATTATCCTTCATATTTAATAATTTTTAAAAGCAACATAATTTTTCATTTTTTCATTAAAATGATAAGATTGTGGATTCCTTGTATTCTTGTAGAATTTGCTCATTTATAATTTTTTTATAATTCATTGAACATATTGATTATATGTAAAAAGTTATTTAATTTAATATATCAAAAATTTATTTACTTTTATTTCTTTGGTGAATCTTCTTGAAACTGAATGCCAATAAATAATAAAAATAGTTATAATTTAAAATCATATGAATATACATAAACAAATAAAAATTTTTCAAAATGCTTTCAAAAATAAAATCAGATATTCTGTTGCTAGTAATTTTCTTTGGTTTGAAAATGATTTTATATGAATATAATTCAACACTTATGAATACAATGAAAATAAAAATTCATAAAGTTGCATAGTTTTAGATTAATTGCAGCAATATATTTGAGCAATAATTACAGCAAAATATAAAAAATGCATCATTATTTTATGAAAAAATCTTCTTAATGTTTTAATTATGTCAAAATCATATTAAATTCAGGATATTTTCCTCTTAATTCAAATATGAAAAAGTTGTAGATACATGCATATAAAACAGCTTAACCAGGAAAAAAATTTTTTTAATTTGTTAAGCATTGTTAAACTTGTTCTACTTTTTAAAATAGAAGACACCATAAATTTAAAGTAGAATATTTTTATTCCATTTATGATTATTTTCTACTTTTAATTTATCTTAACTAAGCAAAAAGTGTAAACACTAATGATGGAATAAAAATGCATAAAATGAAAATCATCATCTTAATTTCCCAACGTCTTATGTTACAAATTAAAATTTAACAGATTAGACAAACCAAAAATACTTTCTTTTATTTGGCAATGTCTTAAGATAAAATAGAAATTTTTAAATTTTTGGTCATTTTTATTTGATTATTTTCAAAAAAATATTGCCTAAATTAATAAATATTTTTAATGAAGAAATATATGGAAAATTAATTTTCCATGATAAATATATGGAAATTAGATGATGTTTATGTTTTATTTTTCAAAAAATAAAGATGGTAATGTAACATATTTGAAGCTACATTTTTTAAATAAAATATGATATATAATTTTAAGACATTTGTATCCACTTCTGCTAAAGTTTATTAGTAAGTTAAAAAATATATGTAATAAAATGCCAATGTAAAATTATTTCTATTTTCTATTTTTTTATGTAAAATCGGAGAAAAAATTTTAAATAGAAGGGGAGGGTGTCTTCCAATTTGTTACGTCACGATCAGGGGGTTCAAGCGTAGTGTAACGAAATATGACGAAGAGGAGGGTGGGGGTAAAAAAGTGTTCAAAATAGCGTGATGTAGTTTATGAATGAACCCTAATTAATATTCTGGACTTTTTTTATTTTTATATGTATCTATCTTGTGCTATCTTTATCCATTGGAAATCTATTGATTTTCTTATATTATTTCTCTAGCATTTGTTTTTCTTTGCAAAAATATCTTTCCTTATCTTGGCTGCCATTCTATAATTCTCTTTGTCCATTAGTTATTATTATATATTCTATATGACTTGCCCAATTCCATTTATTGCTTTTATCTGTTATCTTTATTTCTTCTATTCTGACTGTTCTTTTATTTAGATATTAGTCTTATGATACTGTTCGATAAATCCTAATATTTACTTTTCCATTCTTCTTTCAGTGGTTGTTAGTTTCTATTCCATTTATTTTATAAAGTTTAACCATAAGTCATTTCTAGTAGCATGCATATATTGAAGAATTAAGAAATTTTTGAAAACTTTTTGAAAAATTTTAAGGCATAATGCCACACACTTGACTTTTCATACTTTATTTGCAGTCCTATTTTTCACTTTCTTTCTTGTAGTCATTCGCAAAAAGAATTATATCTCTGATAAAGCTGAGACGAGTACAATGTTCTCTATTGATGCTGATTCTTTTTGTTCTCATCAACTCATCAAATTATTTTTTATAAACAACCTGTGAATAATTTTAATGAGATCATTAGTTTTACATCTTGTCAGTTTTGCTGATTTTTTCAATACAGGGTCTGGCAAAAAGATCTGATGGTTTTTAATTAAAAATAACGCACTTATTACAAAATCTTTAAACATGTTTATTTATGCAACATATTGGGGTACATGTGCAATTTAACAGACAGTAACACAAACCTTGAAAACAAAGTCTTAGGTTGTGAAGATGACGTCATCCTATCACGAACGGCGGATCTTCCGACCGAACGTGACCCAGGATCGGACGCCGCGCCCCAGCCGTCTTCGGTTCGGCACTTAATTTAATGTGGATATTGATATCGTGCGTCTCGAACCAATCTGCAAAATGAGGGATTCCAAAACTAAAGTGCTCCATAACAAAATGCAATTAATTTTATTAATAAACAATAAATGAATTTACAATAAATTAGTAGAAGCTTAAAATTGACAGTTGTTCTTCCCAGTGTTAATTGTTAAACTTTGCAAAATGATGATACTTAACAATTCTCTTTTTCCTGTCACCGTCAAATTCTTGTATAACAGTCACCAATACGACAGTCCACAACGTAATGAAGTTAGTAGTACCAAGGACGAATGTTAGTTGGACGTCGGACAAACAAACACTCCACGAAGACAGGACGGGATAGGACAGGAACCACCAAGCGATGCAACGTAACGTAGTGTAATACTGAAGAAGACCACCCCAGCTCCATCTTCTGGTCACTTTTTTTATATTGTAGCTACTTTACATATGTAGAAAAATGATAATAAAACTTTTTTGTTAACACATTGATGATTCTTCTTTTTTACTAATAATAATGCACAACAGGATTTTTAATTAAATATAACTTGTTAATTTGCACTAAAAGATTATTGTACGTTCCTGAATTTTTCAAACACGTGACTATTTTCATTCTCCGTCGGCCATTTGCCGCGATGTTCAACGCTGCTTCGGACGCATATCAGGTAACGATTTCTTTTTAGTACTATTTAGACAGGGGGTGCTCACTTTGATGCGCAGAATGCATTGCTTTTAGTTGTTGTGCTCATGACGTCTGCATATCAGGTAACGGTTTCTTTTTAGTACTATTTAGACGTTTTATACTTAATTCTGCCCCCGCTCTTTTGCAGAATCCTTACAATCCAAGCGATGTCCATTTCTCGCCATGCACTCTTCAAGTCTCCTGCCGAAGCTGTCAAAAACACGCCCCATGTCGGACAAACACTCCACGAAGACAGGACGGGATAGGACAGGAACCACCAAGCGATGCAACGTAAAGAAATAATATTTATTTAAAATCTGTACTGAAAAATAACTTTAGTTTATCAAAAAAGTTCAGAACGTCTCCTTAAGACCAGGAAGGAAATTTTGCAATAATTAATTTAATATGATACCAAATAAAATTTTATTTTACCCCGATGCAATCGAGCGCGTCGCGTTGCCGATTCCAAGCTGCATCTATATACCAAAATCAGAGAGGCGATGCCGCGCGGCCCGATACGACGCAATGCGCAAACTCAACAATCAATCAAGAATCTTACCTGGGATTCATATTTGAGTGAAAAAAATATATATATTTTTCATTATTATTAATTAAGAATATTTTAATTCATTCTCTAGTAATCGATAAATATTTATTATATTTAACTCATCGATGATTTAATTAAAGTAGATTAAAATGTAACTAAAATAATGTTTAAAATAACGAAGAAATAATATTTATTTAAAATCTGTACTGAAAAATAACTTTAGTTTATCAAAAAAGTTCATTGTAAGCAAAATCAAAAATTCGAAATTGCACGCTTAACGTCTAGAAATCACGTTGCACATGTCATCCTAACAGTATGACATCATCGTTTGGGTGATCAACTCATTTTAAAATACGAAGTTAACTCAATTATAAGGAAAACAAAACTATGAACTGTCTCTTGGGAGCTGTGTGACGTAGACGTATTCTAATGGAATTTTTACTGTGATAATATGAACTTTTTTTAGAAAATTATTCAATAACAGCAATAAAAAGAAAATATTTTTATTTAAATTATAAAAATTTATTACTATTTGTTAACTTGATATTTTCTGAAGAAACATCATCCTAAAGGCGGGTTTACAGCAAGCGCAAGCATTAACGTTTGCGTGCACTATCGTCATAGCTCTGCCCCTTTTGCACCGTGTGGCTGTTCATATCTACCGTTAATGCGCCGCAAAGTGAATGCGGTGACCTGAAGCGTGTGCACCATGAGACTTCAACTATGTTTAAGTTTTAGACCAATGCTGGCATTGGACATGCACACTGCTAATTTAGAATTAAAAATGGTGGAAGCAGAAATGGAAGAAGGAATAGATGAAGTTCTTATTCAGTGTGTAAAAGAGCATCCTTTTTTATTTGATAAATCCCATAATGGGTATAGAGATACTATATTAAAGGAAAATGTTTGGCAGGCAATAGGAGAAATTTGTGGAAGAACAGGTATGCTTATTAAATTCGTAAACGCTATTCTTTTTCACGTGCTGTCGTATATTGTGTGTTAATATAACTTTTATTGTAGATGTATATTGCTCTACTAGATGGAAATTGCTTCGAGATCATTTCACTAGAGAGAGAAAATCTGAAGAGAAACTTTGCAGAAGTGGAGCTGTTGCATTCAGAAAAAAAATCCATGGGATTTATATTCTTCGATGATGTTTATAAAAGATCACAGGAAATACAGACAATAAGTAATGTTACATGAAATAACTATTGGACAATAAACAGATAATTTTATTAAAATATTGTAAGTTGACATGTTAAAACAAATTCATCTAAAATTTTATACTTACAAACTTTAGTAACAGTTGAGTTTACTTCCCAACTCATAATTTCATACATTTTTCATGATTTTAATACTATGTATATTATATAAAGTAATATATACATATAGTATATATTATATATACTATAGTTATAGATGACATCATAAATTATTATAAATGAGTTGAGCAAATAAACCGCTATGGAAAAATGTGATGCAATTGTTTTAGAGCACTACTGTATTCTTTACTATATTAAGATATCTCTATACAATATAGAAGAGAAATATACAGGGTGAGTTTTTTGTCTCGAGACAATGAAATATCTTAATTGGATCTCATTATTTCAGAAAAAGTTGTAGACAAAAGTTCAAGGTTTCCAAGGGGCAATCAATTGATGACCTTAAATCTGACCTTGACTTTCAATGTCAATTTGAGGGTCAAGTCTGTTTTTTAAATTAGGAAGACACCTTCAATGTAATTTGAGGGTCAAGTCAGTTTTTTTAAATGGGAAGACCTACTTTTGACTCCTGGCAATGGAGAGTGGAAAACTTCACAATCGGATATACCCTTGACCTTAAGGTTTAGGTCAAGTCTAGATTATTTGCACTCCCTTGATGGCGTCTCCAACTTGTCATGGTGAGGGAGCTTGCGTGTTCCAATGATCCTGAGAGCTATGCCGGCGATAGCTTTGCTACTGGTAGGGTCTCCCATGCCGGACAGGTCAAAGGTAAGGGGCCAGACTAAGAGAGCGCTCTCTCCCTCGATGGTGTCTCCACCTTGTCGTGGTGAGGGAGCTTGCGTGTTCCAATGATCCTGAGAGCTATACCGGCGGTAGCTTTGCTACTGGTAGGGTCTCCCATGCCGGAAAGGTCGAAGGTAAGGGGCCAGACTAAGAGAGCGCCCTACCCAAACTAAAGTGTATGGTATCGTGCTGAGAGTTGAGTGGCACTGGGGTAGTTAAAAATGTAGTGTCGTTAACGATCCCTTCAGGGCACCAGGCGAAACCCTGTCGTAATTAGCCTTACGCCCGTATTGGGGGATAACCGGGCGGTGACTTTTCGTGTTTCCCCCAGTTTTACTTTTGGGATGGATTCTCAAAATTTAATTTCTACTACTTTTATTGGGGAGTCTGCTCCTTCGCCTCATCTTGGGGAGGGTGGCACTGGTACCTCATCTGAGGGTGCCGGGGTCACTAATGTTCCTCTGGTTGGTGGGGCGACGGAGCAGGAACTTCGCGATACTCCTGCCTCCGGGAGCGTATCTAGTCCGCGGAAGACGCGTTTGTCTGGTGCGGCTAGACGAAAGCGGAGGAGGGCTAGGAGGGAAGCTGCTGATGCGGGTGGCTCTCAGCTACCGCTAGGTACTTCTCAAATAGCTTCTCTGTCTGGTTCTCCTGCTGGTACCTCTGGTGCTAGCAAGAGGAACAGATCTCAACTGTCCACCCCCTCTTCGGAGGAGGTGAGACCTTCTAAACGATCCCAGGGCTCACGACCTGGAACTTATATGGAAGCTTTAGCTTCTTTTCGGGTAGCCATCATCAAGGAGGGTTTTCCGGACTCCAAGATGGTGACTGCTGATGTAGATCTTATTTTAGATAAGATCCTGAGTGGCATAGATGAAATTCCTTCTGGGGAGACCTTACCACTACTTAAAGGGTATACCTTAGACAATGGTGCACTCATTTATACTTGTGTAAATGAGTTCACCTGTCAGTGGCTTACTCAGCTCCTGGATGGGCGTATTCTTGGACAGGGAATTCGTTTAAGGGTTATTCCTGCGAAGAACCTGCCCAAGCCTGTGAAGATGGCCTATCGCACTGTGGACACACGTACGCAGGACGTGCGCCAACTTTTTAAACGACTACAAGTTTTCAATCCGGGGTTAAAGACTGAGCACTGGAGAGTCTTGGGTCGTAGTCGGGACGCAAAAGGACAGCGTTTTATCCTGTTGGTCGATCTTGCTTCGGCAAAGGCCATCAAGGCAGCCAATTTTAAGGCTTTTTCTGGGCTAGATCAGGGTACCTTTAAGGTGCTTTCGGATCCTAATTCCAAGTCTGGGAGACCGATAGCTTCGGTGATTGCTCCTGAAAAAGGACATGAACTGGTCGGGCTCCCTGATAAGGATCGGGATTCCGGGAGTACCACTCGTCCTTCCGATACCCAGTCAACGGGGGAGGGCATGGAACTTTGCCCACCCTAGGTACCTGTAATGTCATGGGCCTGAGGTTGATTCAAATCAACCTCCAGCACTCCCGAGCTGCCTCCGCCCTTTTGGGTCGGCTGCTCGTGGGGGGCTGCTATGACCTTGCTCTTATACAAGAGCCATGGCACTATAAGGGCCGTATACGGGGGCTTCACTGTAAAGAAGGTAAGTTGTTTTCTTTTACTTCTTGTACTTCTGATAGTGGTCCCTGGACCTGTGTATTTGTTAAAAATAATATACATGTTTCACCTGTTTGGGACTTTTGTTCTAGGGACCTTACAGCTGTTCGGGTGAAGATTGATGAAGGGGATACCGGTAAGGAACTTATTATTTCCTCTGCTTATTTCCCTTATGATAGTGATGAACTTCCGCCAACGCCTGAATTTGGGTCTTTGGTGGAATTTTGTCATTTGAATCATTTTGATTTATTGGTTGGTGTTGATGCTAACTCACATAATGTGGTGTGGGGTAGCAACGACACCAACCGTAGGGGGGAGCACCTATTGGAGTTTCTGATGGGTACTAACCTGTTTATTTTAAATAGAGGTAATGAACCGACCTTTGCTGTTGTTAACAGGAGGGAGGTCATTGACCTTACATTAGGGACTCAGTATTTTTCTGACCTAATTGAGAACTGGCATGTATCTGATGAGCCTTCTTCTTCGGATCACAGATATATTTGCTTTAATTTACAAGGTATGGCACCTAGTCAGGTTACATATAGAGACGCTCGCAGGACTAATTGGGCTTCCTTTAGAGAAGACCTTAAATTTAACCTGGGAGGGGTTCAGAGCAGATTTTGCTCGGTGGTGGATTTAGAGATGACTGTTGACCAGATTCAACAGGCAATCCTCTTATCCTACCATCAAAATTGTCCTGTCAGGACTGCTCGCTCATCAAGGCGAGTTCCTTGGTGGAATGAAAGGCTGGGCGATCTTCGACGCAATGTTAGGCGGCTTTTTAACAAAGCTAAGAGGACTGGTGATTGGGACGCATATAGGAGTGCTCTCACCAGTTATAATAAGGCCATTAGAAAGGCTAAAAGGTCTTCCTGGAAACGATACTGTCAGGGAATTGAGGATATACCTGAGGTATCCAGACTGGTGAAGATAATGTCTAATGGGGATTATTGCAGGGTTGGGACTCTTAGGTTGCCTAACGGCAATTTGACCAATACTTGCAGGGACTCTTTAAAGGAACTCTTTCGGGTACACATTCCTGGGTCTACCTTGATTGAGGACTCGTCCTCCTGGCGGGTCCAGCCTGGCCTTGATGGGCGTGAATATCATGCCTCAAGGAGAGATTGGGATCTTGTGAGGGGAATGATTAATCAATCTAAAATTAGATGGCTATTAGTGTTTTTAAGCCTTTTAAGTCGGTGGGACCAGATGACATTTTGCCTGTCTTTAAGCCTTTTAAGTTGGCAGGACCAGATGGCATTTTGCCAGTGTTCCTTGCAACAGGGCATTGATGTCCTGGTTTCCCCTTTTTGCCATGTCTTTCGGGCCTGTATGGCATTTGGCTACGTTCCATGGTCCTGGAGGCAGATGAGGATATCTTTTATACCTAAACCTGGGCGTAATTCTTACACTGAGGCTAAGTCCTATCGCCCAATCAGTCTGATGTCTTTTCTTTTGAAGACTTTAGAGAGATTGGTGGATAGGTTTATTAGAGATGGGACCTTGGTTAGGATCCTGATCCGGGAGGCAGGTGAGGGTATCTTTTATACCTAAACCCGGGCGTAATTCTTATACCAAGATTAAGTCCTATTGTCCGATCAGTCTGATGTCCATTTTGTTGAAGACATTGGAGACATTGGTGGATAGGTTTATTAGGGATGGGGCCTTGGTTAGGATCTCCTTTGTTGCAGCCAATTTGCCTATCAATCTGGCAAATCGACTGAGCATGCTCTTCATGAGGTTGTTTCGCTCATTGAGAGGGCTATTGGGTGTAAGGAGATTGCCCTTGGCGCTTTCCTTGATATTCAAGGGGCTTTTGACTCTATTTCTTTTGAGCAAATTAGCCTTGCTGCTACCAGGCATAGAGTCAGCTCAACAATTATTCATTCGATTGGCTCCATACTGAGGCATAGAGTTGTTTATAGCAGACTCTATGAGGAGGAAGTCACGATTCTCATTGACAGGGGCTGTCCGCAGGGGGGGCAAGGGGCTTTTGACTCTACTTCTTTTGAGCAAATTAGCCTTGATGCTATCAGACATGGAGTCAGTTCAACAATTATTCGTTGGATTGGCTCTATGCTGAGGCATAGGGTTGTTTTTAGCAGGCTCTATGAGGAGGAAGTCACGATTCTCATTGACAGGGGCTGTCCGCAGGGGGGTGTTGTCTCCCCTTCTTTGGAGCCTGTGTGAGATGAGTTGTTGGCTTTATTTAATGGGAAGGGTTTCTTCACTGTTGGATATGCTGAGGACATATCCATTGTTGTGGTGGGGAAGTTTCCTAGGAGTGTTTCTGAAGTTTTTCAGACAGCTCTTAATACTGTTTCACACTGGTGTAATAGGGTTGGAAGAGCCTTGTGGTGAATGAGCTGTTGGCTTTATTTAATGGGAAGGGTTTCTTCACTGTTGGATATGCTGATGACATATCCATCATTGTGGTGGGGAAGTTTCCTAGGACTGTTTCTGAAGTCTTTCAGACAGCTCTTAATACAGTTTCTTACTGGTGTAATAGGGTTGGATTGTCTGTTAATCCGACCAAGACCTGTTATTGTGCGTTTTACTCGAAGAAGACAGTTGGTAGGGTTAACCGAGCCGACCTCTTTGGTAAAAGGTTGCAGTTTTTAACAAAGGTCAAATACCTTGGTGTTTTGTTTGACAAGGGTTTGACTTGGAAGCCACACATTGAGTTATTGGAGTTTTTAACAAAGGTCAAATACCTTGGCGTTTTGTTTGACAAGGGTTTGACTTGGAAGCCACACATTGAGTTTGTTGTGGGGAAAGCCTGTAGGGCTCTTTGGGCTTGCAGGGGTATTTTGAGTAAGACTTGGGGTCTTAGGCCAGGGCTGTTGCTTTGAATTTATACCATGGTTGTGAGACCTATTCTTACTTATGCTGCCATCGTATGGTGGTGTAGGGTCTTACTTAAGACTTGTCAGGCCGAACTTGGAAGGATTGAAAGGCTGGCCTGTTTGGGCATTACTGGGGCTATGAGGACTGCTCCTACTGCAGCTCTTGAGGTCCTCTTGTGCATTCCTCCTCTGCATTTGTTTGTTGAGGTGGGTGCACGGGAGGACTATTATAGGCTTCATTCTTTTGGGAGAGGGATTTCTTGGACCCATAAGGTGGAGCATCTGTGTTTTGAGTGGGACAGGATACACTGTAATATTCTTGGGATGGTTAAAGATTACATGGTGCCTAAATTTAACATCTTCCAGCCCTTCAGTGTAATTTTTCCCAGCTTGGAGGACTGGGAGGGAGGTTTGGGCACAGTATCAAGGGTGGTTTAATCTGGTTTACGGACGGCTCTAAAACCACTACTGGTGTTGGGGCGGGGGTTTACTGTGAAGGGACTTGGATGTTTTATTTCTTTTCCCTTGGGCAGTTTGCCACTGTGTTTCAAGCAGAAATCTTTGCTATTTCTGCATATGTTAGTATTAATCTTGATAGGCGTTATGTTGGTAAACATATTTTTATCCTATCTGACAATCAGGCTGTTCTTAAAGCACTTGATAATTCCCGATTTGTCTCAAAACTAGTCTGGGAATGCCGTCTTCTCATTGGGAAACTGGTCACTAAGAACAGGGTACAACTGGTTTGGTACCGGGATACAAGGAGATTGGGGGTAATGAGGTTGTTGATAAGCTTGTCAGGAAAGGGGCTTTTCGCCCCTTGTTTGGACCTGAGCCTGTCCTGGGCATTGGTTTGAATGTCTTTGGGCGGGTTGTCAGGGACTGGTTGGCGGCTCAGCATCATGCTTGCTGGAGGTTATCTATGGTCTTAGGCAGGCGAAGATCTATCTCTGGTCTTAGGCAGGCAAAGGCTCTCATTTTGGGTTGCTCTGCTCAGCAAACCAGAGAGTTGCCTTCCTGAACAAATGTTAGGATTGTTACAGGGCTTCTTATATGGCACTGTCATCCTAAATCACATCTTCACTTGATTGGGCTTGCTGATAGTCCTATGTGTAGAAGATGTCAGTATGAGGAGGAAACTCCACTTCACATTTTGTGTGAATGTATGGCCATTTCGTGGCTTAGGCGTGATTTCTTGGGGCTCCGTATTTCCCTGTTCCCGAGGATCTTGCTTCTGTCCCATTGAAGAAAATATTTGTTTTTAAGACAGGCCTTCTTCTGGGATGATTTGATTGGGGGAAAGAATATACTGTCGTTTTTTCTAAGACAGGCCTTCTTCTGGGATGATTTGATTGGGGGTGCACAATAGAAAAGACGGGACTTCTTCTGGGATGATTTGATTGGGGGTGCACAATAGACTTTTGTTGGTCGCAGTGCTTGGGCTGAAATAGGCGCCTCCCTTTACTACCACTACTACTACCACTACTACTACTACTACTACTAAGATTATTTGCTTAACTTTCTCCGGCCCTTTACTGTAATTTTTCCTAGTTTGGGGGACTGTGAGGGGGGTTTGGGCAGAGTATCAAGGGTGGTTTAATCTGGTTTACGGACGGTTCTAAAACCACTACTGGTGTTGGGGCGGGGGTTTGCTGCGAAGGGACTCGGATGTTTTATTCCTTTTCCCTTGGGCGGTTTGCCACTGTCTTTCAAGCAGAAATCTTTGCTATTTCTGCATGTGTTAATATTAATCTTGATAGGGGTTATGTTGGCAAACAGATTTTTATCCTATCTGATAGTCAGGCTGCTCTTAAAGCACTTGATAATTCCCGTTTTGTTTCTAAACTTGTATGGGAATGCCGCCTTCTCATTGGGAAACTGGCCACCAAGAACAGGGTTCAACTGGTTTGGGTACCAGGGCACAAGGGGATTGGGGGTAACGAGGTTGCTGATAAGCTTGCCAGGGAAGGGGCTTCTTGCCCCTTTTTTGGACCTGAGCCTGTCCTGGGCATTGGTTCAGATGTCTTCGGGCGGGTTGTCAGGGACTGGTTGGCGGCTCAGCATCATGCTTTCTGGAGGTCTACCTCCGGTCTTAGGCAGGCGAAGGCTCTCATTTTGGGTTGCTGTGCTCAGCGAACCAAAGAGTTGCTTTCTCTGAACAAAAATGAAGTTAGGATTGTTACAGGGCTTCTTACAGGGCACTGTCATCTTAGAAGACATCTTCACTTGATTGGGCTTGTTGATAGCCCTATGTGTAGAAGATGTCAGTATGAGGAGGAAACTCCTCTTCACATTTTGTGTGAATGTGTGGCCCTTTCGTGGCTTAGGCGTGATCTCTTGGGGATGTATTTTCCTGTTCCCGAGGATCTTGCTTCTGTCCCATTGAAGAATATACTGTCGTTTGTTCTTAAGACAGGCCTTCTTCTGGGATGATTTGATTGGGGGTGCACAATAGACCAATGTTGGTTGCAGTGCTTGGGTTGAAACAGGCCCCTCCCTATTCTACTACTACCACTACTACTACCTGATTTGAAATCATCAAATTTCCTAGTTTAACAGTACCATTCAATTCTTGCACAATTTTTCTGTGTTCTCCTTATTTATAGAAACTAGTGTAGTCCATACAACAAACAGATGAAGGATAATAAAATGTTCATTTGCAATAAAATAATTCATTCTCTTAGCATTTATATTGTCTAAAATATTAACTACAGATATTTTATTTTGATTAGACTGCACTGATATTCATTAATATTATGTCAGAATATTTCCTTAAAAAAATATAGTCAATATTTTTCATTATTATTTACAAACATATAAATAAATAAAACTGCAAAATTATCAAAAATAACATAAGAAAATATTAAAATTAATAGAATTTACTTCAATTTCTCTTAATTTTGCTCTCCTTTCTTCACTGACATCATTTTTGAGTGATTCTAATAGAATAGATGAATCTCTGCTGTTATCTTTCTCTTCATGTATTTCTGTTTCTTCTATTACTTCTTCATTATCTTCTTCCATTGGCCTGTAAGTATAATAAATCAGAATTTAATAATCAATATGTTATCTTCAGTAAAATACTTAACTCTTTAATAAATGGAATTTTTGATCTTGTTTTGTATAATTTTAGTATTAAAAAAATTATATATTTATATGTTGAATTAATTCAGATGAGTTGGAATTCATTACAAACTCTTTAGGCTTATTCAGGGATTGAATCTGTGTTTTGATATAAGGAATATATGGGCATAAACCCCTTGAGTGCCTTTGCTGGTTATAGATGTCAAGATGGCAGAACAAAAAATGGTAAAAACGATATAAAAAATTCAATCCTTATTTTATTAATTCAACTTTTGTAAATTGGTTTTTTTTGTGTGTAATAATTGAAAATATGCCCTTTTGATGTTGGATTCTAAATTTTTTCAGTTGTTGAAATATGTTTTTAAATTATGTGTAAACAAACATTGTTTATATTTGAACAGCTTTGATAGAATTTGGATTTTTTTTTTTATCCCATCTAGCCAATTTTGAAGTCTAATCTACCAAATCCATTCTGATTATGCAATTCAATAAATGATATTTTGAATATTTTTGGAAAAAATCGAATTTTTATTCAAATAAACTATAAAGTTCTGAAAAAAAAAAAAAATATTGTAGATAATAATGGTTAATTCTGTTAAAATAAACTGAAATATATCATAATTGTTCATTTTTTGTTTTAATTTCACCAAAATTTAGGAGAAACTCACAAAAAACAAAACATAAATATCCTCAGGCAATTTAAAGGGGTATTTCCCCCAGCGGTTTATTTTAGAATTAACTGCCAAATTAATAATTATTTTTAAATTATGCTACGGTGCCACTATCTGTCGGATTAATAATTAATAATTTAAATTTAGGCTAAGGTGGCGCCATCTATTATTTAATAATTGAACTTTAATTTTTAGGTGGCACCATCTATTATTTAATAATTGAACTTTAATTATTACTAATTATTAAATAATAGATGGCGCCACCTTAGCTTAAATTTTAATTATTAATTATTAATCCGACAGATGGTGGCACCGTAGCGTAATTTAAAAATTATTATTAATTTGGCAATTAATTCTAAAATAAACCGCGGGGGAAATTTGGCTAGATTAGGATTATTTGAATTGCGTAAATCCCCTAGTTTAATGGATTTTGATTAATTAAAGGGGTATGGAACTTTTATTGTTTTATAGCAACCACTTATTTCCCAGAAAATTGCAGCTAAGCTACTTTAGATGTGGATAAGTGGCATTGGGTCTAAAAGTACAATAAATGAATTGCGGTCCAATTAGAGGAACAGAAAATATATTATAGCTGTTTATGTACAGATGATGCCATTTTCGTATATGTTAGGGATTTTTTTTATATAAATAAAAAAATTTATAAGAAGTACTGTGAAAAATTGTGTAAATGAAGTAAAAACAAATAAATAAATATGAAATATTGATAAAAATGACAATATTTCAATGAATTCAGGTAATTTTTTTAATAATTATAAGACAATTTCAATCAACAAACATTACATAATTCTTGGCTTTATATCAATAATTTTGAAAATTTCAACCAAATTTTTTCATTTGTGGCTCATTTTGTTCAGAAAACATATAGCTATCTAAAAATATCAACTATTTTGTTGGATGGCTAAAATTGCATATAAAAAAAGCATGTTTTCACCAATTTCATAAATGTAATGAAAAGTTACGAAAACAATAAAATTTGAAAAAAATGCTTACATTGTTAGAAAGAGAACAAAATCTGCAACAAATACTGAAAATTTCAAAAGATTTCAATGAAAATTAAGTAAGATTTCACAATTTTATTTCAAAAAATTTTTTTTGCATATTAATTAGTCCCATATATCCCATATAACATTAATTTCAAAACATCCATGGCACTGAAGGGATTAATGTATCATTATATTGGACTTTATTATGGACTTTCAAATTTTCATAAATCATGGAAATATACTAAAGAATTAATAAAGACATTGATAACTGTGTTATGAATTGCTTAATGATTCAAAAAGAAGTAAAACATTTCAAACATTTTTATAAAAGCTCTTGAAAATTTCAACCATGTCATATGACAAAGTATACAGTGATGCATCATGGACTGTCTTACATCAACATTTCAAAAAATGTGCATAATTCCTTACAAGCTGCAACAATGCAGGAACCAAGATCATCATTGTATTTATAAGGGACTTGCACACAAAGCTTTTTATTCTTGTAACCAATTCACAAATTTAATTTTTATTCTCTTTCCAAATAAACATGAGTTTGTATATAAATAGGCGTTATCATTTTCCCATATACACACTCCTTCTTTACCCTGAACCCCGTGTGCACTTATCCATGCTCGAATCGGCCTGACATTTGCAGATCTCTCATCCATATAAGAGAAAAATGAGTTGAATAAGCCAAAAAGTTGATGATAAGAAAAAAAAAAGGATCTAGACTAGGCTACTTTCTTTTCCTGTCATATCTTTGCAAAATCAGTCATAGCCAGAACATTTTTTTGATATACCATCATATGAAGAATCAGAAATTTTTCCAATGGTTTGAAGAAGGAATTATATATTATTAATCTATTCACATTAAACTTCAATATGCCATTTCACCGATCATTACATCATTGTTTTACTCAATAGTTGTTTGTAAACATCAATGGTAACCATCTTTCATAAATATAATGTATATTGGTATGCAAATGAACTTACTTGTCACATATGATTATGCAAACAAGAGAAAAAACTCCCTTTTCATAATAACTTTCATATTATCTTTTATTTAATAATATCTGCACATTGTAAACAATTCACTTTTAATTCAATAAAAAAAAAAGCTATGCTTGGTCAGTCACTAAATGATGTCGTATATGTTGTCAACATTGATACCCAATATGAATAAATGGGATTGTGAAACAGTTCAAAGTCACGAATTTTAACGAATATCAATATTATTAATTATAACTAAACCTAACGGTTCTAACAGCTCTGCAATCCAAAGTTTGGCCTGAGCTCAGGTCTTCTTCTAAACTCTAACTTAAAAATTATTAATTCAGAACAATCTAACAACAATTAACGTTAACCAGCAAAAACAAAATGACCAGAAATCGGAACTTACAACTAGAAGTACCGATTAAGTGTTTGATCTAAGAACAATAAAACGATGTTAGAAACTTATACTAATAAATTGGAATAAATTCTCAAAACAAGTTAGATAATAATAAAAAAAAATAAATTTATTAGACTCAAAAACACTTACAAAAGTGTTAATAAATGCTTATATAATAAAAAACATTTACAAAAGTGTTAATAAATGCTTTATTGAAACTATAATAAACACTTACAAAAGTGTTAATAAATGCTTTATTGAAACTATAATAAAGCTCAAAATGTTAATAAATGCTTTATTGAAACTATAATAAAGCAACAATCAAAATGTTAATCAAAAAGCTTGTTTAATTCAATTCAAATATCAACAATCAATTATTCAACAAAAGAAACCTTAAATACTACTTAACTTCTTGTACCTCCACCACCGATACAAAACTTCAAGCAATTGCAGATCTTTACAAGAATTCGAAATGTCACTTAACCAACCTTACGTCGATACAACACCACACTGTGTCGTTGGTTGCTTCTGTTTTTATACTGGGTGACTTACAATCCCGTGTTGCTTCATTTACATAAAACACGTAACAAGTTTAAATTATTTGCTTACAGAGTTATTCATTCATGTCATCCTCTTTACAATTAATTTGTATAGCAAACAAAACATCGATATGGATCATTCTTACATTCACATATCGGATCAGTGGTAAATTACTTAGATTAGATGACGACGTCATTACCAGGGACAGCTCTTCCGGAGGACGGTTCCCGATTCCGTATCACGTGATTGCTAACTACGATGGAGAAGATGGAAGTAAGTTAACTCGTAAAAAAATATAATACATTAGATAATAAGAAAATAATGATAAATAATAAAGTGCATAATTAACTACGATGGAGAAGATGGAAGTAAGTTAAATCGTAAAAAAATATAATACATTAGATAATAAGAAAATAATGATAAATAATAAAGTGCATAATAAAATATTAAGAAAATAACGCTAAATAATAAAGTGCATAATAAAATAAAATAGGACAGGTCAGAGTTAACTTCCTCAACAGGCTACTAATAAAAAGAAAGGATTGAACTGTCAAGCAATGTCAGGATTTTGACATCAGATGTGATGATCTAATGCAATCCCATCAAATGCATATTTTAAAAAAATGTGACCAAAAAGTTTGGATGGGCATGTGAGTAAGTCATACTCACAGTCTAAAGAATTGGAAGTTTGCAGGAGTAAAGACAATTAAAATAATATTTATTGGAAATGAAAAAATAATAATGAATCATCTTTCTTTGGAGTTAAATGTTTTTTATGTTTTAAATTTATTATCCACCAATCACAACAACAGAGAGGGGGGTTAAAATTGATCATTGACCAATTTTTTCATCTCTTGGGACTGAATCTGGATGGACATCACTAACAAGACAGCTTAACATTTTATTTAGCTACTTGATCCTTTAATTTAGTCCAAGCAGCTGTCTGAAACTGGACAATTGTTTCTCCCTCTAAAATATTGTTTATGGGTTTGTTTGAAGGTATAGAATTCTATTCCCTTGCCCAACTAAAAAGGTTTTTCAAAAATTAACTAAACTTTTGCCTAGATAATTTTCATTGGCTTTTACAGTTTAATTGAAATTGTTATTTCAATTAATTCTTAATATACATTTAATTGGTTAATTGTTAAAAACAGATTTTACTTGTTTTATAACTTTATTACATGTCTTTATTCTGCAACTAACTTGTGAAAATAAATATTCAGGTGCTTATATAAACAAAAGTTTGTTCAAAGACAAATTTACAGTAAAACACAAGCAGGGATTAGGCAACCAAAGAACCAGTAAACTATCAATGTTCTGTGAAACTTATTTTCACCTGTTTATTTGAATAATCCTTTTTATATTTCAATATATTATTTAACATTTTCAGTTTACTATATGCAATTTTATAATTGTATTAATATACAGGGTGTTCCAAAAAATGTACTCACACTTTAACATGATATTAAACATATATTTAACTTTGATCAAGGTGTTTATTGACACATTTACAGGTCTATAGGATGAATTAACAAAAGGTAATGATTTATTGAGTAGATTAGTCTTTTCTGCAAGTCACTTACATATTCGTTAAAAAAAATATGTTAGTGATGGGTCAATAAAGAGTGAGTACATTTTTTTGGGATACCCTGTATATATAGCCTCTCCCCAACTTACACAAATTTAATATAAAATATTTTCCATAACTTTTTTATTTTTTTTTAGATATAGAGCATAAATATTTGCTATATTTTGTAGATTACAAGTGTGAACATGTTAATTTACATTACTAAAACTTCATATTACTTCATTTATTTATGTTTTTGTATATTGTTTGTTGATCTTAAGTTCCATATAGTGTTGTCTTTGGGCCAAGGATACTGCATCACAACATTTCATAGGTACAATCACTATAGCAGGAATTTTTTACTCAATATTTTTGTTAAATTATTTTTCTGACTTATACAAAATCTGAGTTATGTAAAAAAACTTCTGTCTCAATTATTTGCATAAGTTTGGGAATGACTGACAGACACAGAGACATATATATATTGTCCACTTTGATTATGAGCAATAGAAAAATTAATGTAATTTTTTTATATTATGCCAATTTCCTACTTCCTAGCAGGGCCGGGCTTGCCATAGGTGCAAGGCGTGCATCTCACACGGGTGGCCAAACTGAATGTCGAAAGCATAAAACAAGATATAAAATAAAATTAAAAACCAATAAAAGGAAATAAGAGGAAAAAGGAAATTTATTTCTTTTAATATGGTAAATTTGAAAATTCTATTCATTTGAAAAAGATAAATTAAAAATAAAAATCAATTCTAATGTCAATTTACGAAATAACTATTCAATAACTGAATTAATATTTTACGTCAAGGGAAATATTAGAATCATGCAAAAATCTTCATCTGAAATTAACTGATATGAAAGGAAAAAATCCAATATTGATGGACAGGATTTATTTTATGAAATTTTATCAGTAATGACACACACAAAAGCAGAAAACATTGTTTCATATCCATATAACGTGCTTCTATATTTTTAAAAACAATATTCGAAGCACATTCTTTATTTGTCGCACCTAGGATGGTTTTAACTATCCTTTCTGTAGCATCTGGCCAACGTTCTTTTTCCAAATTGAAGATAATCAGAAACTATTTAAGAATGACAATGCAAAAAGAACACCTAGCAAATTTATCAATTATAGCAATAGAGCATAAATTATTAGATGAAATTGATTTGAACCATCTTATATCGGAATTTGCTCTTAATAAAGCACACCAAACTTATTACTTGTAAATTGTTGTGTTTCCCTATTAATATGTTATTTTTGAAAATATTATTTGTTATCTAATTAGATATTTAACTTTTGCATGTAGTGAAGTTTGAAGTTTATTTAATATTATAGTTATGTGCAACGAAAATTTTGTAATTTATTACAATTTCCTAGATGTTCTTCATCTGTGTCATGGCTGTTACATATTGTATTAATATCAATAATTTCTAAGATGTTCCTGTTACGACTGTTATGTATTATTACTGATAAAATAATAAATTAAATTATTTAAAGTTGAACAATTATGACTATTAATTTCCTAGTTTTTGTTTTATTGATTGAATAGAGGCAGCCATCGATATATGGGGGCGGCCAACTAACCGTTGCACACAGGCAGCCGAATTCCTAGGCACGGCACTGCTCCCTAGGTACATTAATTTAAATAAAACTGATTCTAAAGTTTATGATGTGACAAAATTAAACCATTTTTAAGTCTGTTTGCTGAATAGATCATGAAAAAAATCATATTAAATATGAGTCAGATGAGTGGCCAAGTGCTATATTTCATTCAAAAGATCATGCTTTATTCTGGATTCCAGATTTAAGAAGGGATCCAGGTTTAACCTGTTGAGGTCTGAGATATATTTCAAAATAAACCTACCAGTAATTAATATGCAAAAAATTGATATTGTGAAATCTCACTTAAATTTCATCAAAATCTTTTGAAATTTTTATCATTTATTACAATTTTTATTCTCATTCTAGTGATTCTTTTAAATTTTCAAATTTTATTTCTTTCACAACTTTTTATGCCTTATATGAGATCAAAGAAAAAACAATTTTTTTGTATGAAATCTTAGCCATCTAACAAAATATTTTTATTTTTGGATAATAGCAAGATTTATGAATAAGATAAGCTATGAATGAAGAAAATCAGATCATATTTTAAAAAATTATTGACAAAAAAACAAAGAATTATACAAATTTTCATCAATTATGTTATGTTATATAATTGAAAAGTAACATAAATTTATTTAAATATTGTCATTTTTATTAATAAAATATATTTATTATATGTTTGCAAAGTTGCTAATTCTAACGAATATCAATAATAATAATTATACTATTACCTTATGGTCTAAATGACGCTGCATCCAGAGTTCGGTCTAAGCTCCAGTCTTTTACTACATTCTAAATTAAATATAATTAAATCCAAAACAATATAAATCAAAACTTGACGTCTAACCGGCAAAAACAAAACAACCAGAAATTTACAACTAGAAGTATCAATTAAGTGTTAGATCAAAAAACAACAAATGATGTTAGAAACTTATACTAGTAAATTGAATAAATTCTCAAACAAAGTTTAAATAACAAAAATATAAATTTATTAGATTCCAAAAACACTTACAGAAGTGTAAGCAAAGCTTTATTTAAACAATAATAAAGCAGATTCAAATAACCAACAAAACTTATAATCATACTTAAACTCTAATACCTCCACCACCAATACAAACTCCAAACAATTGTCGATCTTTACAAGAATTCAAATGTCACTTAGCCAACTCTACGTCAATACAAAACTTCGCTGTTTCATTGGATACATAGGATTTTATACAGAATGATGTACAGTCCCGAGCTTGGCTCATTTACATAAGTTTGCATAACAATATCAAATTTCTTAGCTTAAAGAGTAATTAATTCATGTCATCCTCTTTACAATTTAATTATATATTGAACAAAACATTGATAAGAGATCATTCTTATATTCTCATATCGGCTCAGTGGTAGAACTTATTCAGATTGGATGACGTCACTAACTGAAAAACTTCCCTTGGAAGACGGATGTCCGTTCCGTAAACATGTGATTGCTAAATACTATGACGGAGAACATGGAAGTAAGTTAACTCTTAAACAAAAATATAATATGTTAAATAATATTGAATATAACGATAAATAATAAAAAGAGCATAATAAAATAATAGGATATGTCAGAGTTAACCTCTACACATGTTTTTCCTTCATATCAATAATTTTTATTTTTTTATTAATTTTCAAATTTATATATTGGGTTGTTTGGAAAGTAATTTTGTTTTTTCCATGAGTGTTGTTTGTTGTATTTTTAATGAGCCAACTTCATTCTAAACTCTATTTTCATTATATATTTTGACAGCTGACAGTTCAAGGATTATTTATAAAAAATTTTTTTGATTCTGTGCAGTTGTTTTTTTTGTTTGGGTGTCATATTAAAATGGAAAATAAAAATGGAGAATTTCGGCATGTTTTGCTTTTTTATTGCCAAAAAGGTAAGAATGCTGTTCAAGCAAGAAAACAGTTATGTGAAGTGTATGGAGAAGATGTGTTAACAGAATGCCAGTACAATAACTTGTTTGCAAAATTTTGTTTTGACAATTTTGATATTAAAGATGCACCACATGCTGGAAAGTCAGTTGAATCTGATGATGACAAAATAAATTGGTTGAAGCAAACCGCTGAACATTGGTATTGGTTGAAGCAAACCGCTGAATAACAACATGAGAAATTGCTACAAAATTGAATTTTTTGAATTCGACTATATACGACCATTTGAAACAACTTGGTTTCATTTCAAAGCTCAATATTTGGGTTCCACATGCTCTTAAAGAAAGAGATTTGCTCCATTGCATTGACATCTGTAATTTGTTGCTCAAACATGAAGAAAATGATCCTTTTCTGAAGCGAATCATAACTGATGATGAAAAATGGATTGTTTACAACAATGTTGAACGCAAGCGATCATGAAGCAGAAGAGATGAGCCAGTTCAAAGCACTCTGAAAGCCAATATTCATCAAAAAAAGTGATGCTCTTTGTTTGGTGGGATTTCAAGGGAATTGCTTTTTTTGAGCTTCTACCAGACAATTCCACAATTAATTCGGAAGTGTACTGCCACCAATTGGACAAATTGAGTGATTCCATCAAGCAGAAGAGGCCAGAATTGATTAACAGAAAAAGCCATGATAATGCCAGACTTCATATAAGTTTGATGAATTGCCAGAAGCTATTACAGCTTGGATGGGATGTGTTACCACACCCACCATGTTTGCCAAATCTGGCACCCTCCAATTATTATTTCTTCTGGTTTTTAAAGAATTCTTTAGGCAGCAAAACATTTAGTTCTGTGAGGAAGTTAACTTTGACCTATCCTATTTTAAAAGTATAAGTATGGAAATGAGCGAGTGCGGAAGTATTCGTTACTCGAGTATAAAAGAGGACGCATCCAACAGCCAATTGAGTGCTGTTTGATAACGAGAGGTGTTGAATTTCCAGACGTAAAATTGGCGAGTGACATTTGAGTTATTGTAAAGATCGACGATTGTTTGAAGTTGTATCGGAAGTGGAGGTAGTAGAATTTAAGTAATATTTAAGGTTCCTTTTGTGGATAATTGATTGTTGTTTATTTCATTGTGCTTTATTTTGTTTAAATAAAGCTTTAATTAACACTTTTGTAAGTGTTTCTGAGTTTAATAAATTTATCTTTTTTTGTTATTTAACTTGTTCAAAAATTTATTCAGTTTCTTAGTGTAAGTTCTAACATCGTTTGTTCATTTTACTTCTAACACTTAATCGGCACTTTTAGTTATAAGTTCCGATTTCCGGTTTTGTTTCGTCAGTTAGACATTACATTGTGTTAGACTGTCTTGTAATTAATTAGTTTTAAGTTGAAACTTAGCTTAAGACCTGAGCTCAGGCCGAACTCTGGATTGCAGAGTCGTGAAAACTGTTAGGTTAGTTTATAATTATTGTTATTGACATTCGTTCTAATCCGCGACTTTGCAGTTCAAATGAACATGTCAAAAATCACTTGGTTCAGTTTTTTGGAAGCAAAGATCAGAAATTCTACAAACATGGAATCATGCTACTACCAGAAATATGGCAAAATGTATTGGACCAAAATGGTCAATATATAATTAAATAAAATGTTTAATACTATAGAAAGTTGTTCATTTTCATGAAAAAACGAAATTACTTTCCGAACAACCCAATCGAAAAAAACAAAATCACTTTCTGAACAACCCTATAAAAAAATCCAACATATATGAAAATCATCTATTTTCATACATAAACAGCTATAATATTGTCTACTTTACTTTAACTAGCTTGCAGATGTTTTATTGACATACTACACCCAATACCACATACAATGCAGTAAAATAGGCTTGGCCATAATTTTCTGTGAAACAACTGGCCATCATAAAGCAATAAAAATGCCACTACTCTTTAAATAGCCTTTTATAATAATAATTACAAAAGAAATTTATGTATTCAATAAACCATTTAAACAAACTAATCAAGTAGAATTTCACATTTTACATCAAAATATCAAATTTTTATATCATTATCATAGACAATGTAATAATAGGGATAATTCTTTACAAATATATCTGTATTACTATATTGTATATGTATTTATAAAACTTTTTCAATATAAATAACCATATTTCTATGTTATATAAATTCCACTATACACAAAATTATATGATATGAAAGTTAATATACAGTACATTAATTAGATGATATAAAATTACTCTTTAAAAATGGGACCTGGTAATAAATAACTTCTATTTAGATATGATTTACATTTTTTGTTCAAATCTGTTTAAAAGTATATCAGATGTAATGCAGTAATTTAAATTGTCAATCCCTTGAGTGTTTTAAAACAATTTTCAAAGTATTAATTAATAATATGTATCAATATTTTTTAATGGAAAATTAATAATTAAAATTAATATAATAATAATAAAATTAATTATTTAATCAATTGTCAAAGAAAAAATATACTACTAAAAGTAGCAGAAGGGCTTTATATATCAGTGAAAAATAAAAACTGACAGAAAAGGATTAAATTTTGCAAGTATTTATAGTTTGCAATACTTACTTTCCATCTATATCATCATCATCATGTTCCTGATCTGCCTGTTGATCCAACAAATCCCATTTTGATGTTGTAATAGCTAATTAAAATATTAAATAAGTAATCTTAGTATGCTTTCACACTGTTTTATTAATGCTATCAAATTTCAAAAATAAATGAAAGAATAATTGTTATTAAAAAATACTATATATTAATAATATATCGACAGGAGAATTCTTGAGAAAATACAATAGTTTTTGCACATTTAATGAAGTTCTTAACAGAAAAAAATAATTTATTAACAGAAACATTTTTACCCTCATAAAATCAATGACCAAGTGGTTATTAAGTTAACTAAACACTGAATGCAGGAAGAAGGGATCACCTGAACCAAGACAATAAATCTAATAGAATGATTTTTTAAAAACACCACTTATAATGATATATCATATAATTATATTTAAATTGATAGCTAGAGTTGTCATGTTAATGAATAATAAAAGCTGCTGAAAAAACTAATTTGCATATATCAACACAATCATGTCCAAGACTTTTGGTTTTATCAAATTACATAATGATCCTATAAGTATTAGAAACCAATTGTGGCATGGTATATCTGCTCTACATTCTTGTTGAAGCAAAAAAATTGCAAATTAGTGTAAACAGAAAATGAAAGCATATGAATATACCGTGTTAACACTTGTACAATTTCTAGATAAACTCAAGGAATCTGGTTCATTCTTGGAGGAATAGTTTATAGTATTGGATTATGAAAATTTATTTCCTTCAATTAATATTGATGCAGCAACCACATTTCTATATAGATTATTTCTGTAATATTTATTGCCTAAAGGTGTACTGCCAGAATTGTTAAGAGAAATCCGTAATTTAGTTTGTCATTCATCATACTATACCTTCAATAAGAAATATTACTTTCAAAAGTAACGAGTGTGTATAGTCTAGCTGGAATCTTGCTGAATTGATTATAATGTATCATGAAGAAAATGTTATACATTATTTACATAAAAAATAATTAAATTTTTTGTGGGCTATATGGATGATATTTTTATCATCATGGAGGGAAAGGGCAAGAATTTAAAGATGTATTATCTAATGATAATCTTGGTTTGAAGTAGTGCATGAACCAGGTCAATGAAACTAATTCTCACTTTTTGGTTATGGACATTGAAGGTAGTTTACACTGAATATGTCACCAGGGTTTATGAAAAGTTAATACATGGGGCCATATTTATCCCAAATCACTCTTACAATTCAGTTATGTATAAAAAGGCACTATTTATGGCATTATTTAAATGTTCTTTTAGACACTGTTCTACTAAATTTAAACAAAAACAGGAATTGGATTTGCTTTTAAAACAGGGTTTAAAACATGACTTTTCATATAAAATACAGTGATACCTCAGTTTACGAACACAATCTGTTCCTTGATCCTGTTCGTGATCCAAAAAGTTTGTAATCCAAATCAATTTTTCCCATTCCAATTAATGTAAATCCAAATAATACGTTTTTTTTCGACTTTTCATATAAAATACAGTGATACCTCAGTTTACGAACACAATCCGTTCCTTGATCCTGTTCGTGATCCAAAAAGTTTGTAATCCGAATCAATTTTTCCCATTCCAATTAATGTAAATCCAAATAATACGTTTTTTTCCTAGAAAAATTTTTTAACATGTTATGGCTTTATGTGTGGAAATAATACAGAAAGGAAATAAGTATAACAGTAATATTAGAAGAAAGCATGTTTAACACCACCTTCACTAACACTTTTAACTTTTTTGGGAGCCATAATAAGGGATAAATTTATTTAAGTAAAGAAAAAACTAAAATATCAACACTTGTTGGAACTTTACTGTACCGATGTGAGCTGGGCGAACTGGATTGCTGCTGAGGGCGAGGCTGTGCGCAGGGTTTTGTATGCTGCGAGTCACGTGCGCTCCATGCATTCCATGCGTGTGTGTTCGTGAACCGAAGCATCGTTCGTAAAGCGAAGTAAAATTTGTTCGCAAATGGTGTTCGTAGACCGATTTGTTCGTGAACCAAGACATTCGTGATCCGAGGTATCACTGTATTTTCAAATCTGGTTAATAAAACAGAAGTTTGAATATTCCTAAATCACTAAATTCACAGACTCAAGAAAGCTATTATTTTAAGAAGATAAACTATTTGACTTGTGTAAAGCAAAGTAGTAAATATACTGAAAAGATCACTAATAAGTTGATACAGTTAATTCTCATTATTCATGGTAGTTATGTTTTGTAAATTCTTTGCAAATACTGAATTAGTGAATAATGAATCATGGTGCCTATGGGAAATATAGAGTTATGCTCCTTCAAACCTTTCTTCCCAACATTTTCATCCTTGCTTTGTGTGTGTTTTTCTGTTTAAAAACATCTTATTTGATGTGTATTACAGTACTTACAAATAATTACAGATTATGCAATGTACAATACTATATACAGTATTATAATTACAGTAATCTTTATTTAATTCTTTAAAACACTATGTAATAAATAAAATGTTATTTTTGATGGGTAGTTGTTTGATGTCACAGCTGATACATTGTCTTCCTAAATTCCATTGAAAAATTGCATCAGTTTTGTCTACATCACTTTTTGCCTCAGATCTTTTAAAATCTTGGTGTAAGGAGCAAATGCGAAGGAAGATAGGTGCTTAAATTTGAAATTGCGTTCAAACATGTGAGGAAGTTAACTCTGACCTGCTCTATTTTATTTTATTATACTCTTTTATTATTTATCAATATTTTCAATATTAGCTAACAAATTATATTTTAGTTTAAGCGTTGGCTTACTTCCACACACTCTGTCGTAGTAGTTAGCAATCACGTGTTATGGAATTGGAAACCATCCTCCGGAAGAGTTGTCCCGGCTAATGATGTCATCTAATCTAAATAAGTTTTATCACTGATTCGATATGAGAATGTAAGAATGATCTCGTATTGAGGTTTTGTTCGTATATAATTAAATTGTAAAGAGGATGACATGAATTGATACTTCTGTAAGCTAATCAAATCTGATATTGTGACGCGACTTATGCAAATGAGCCGAGATCGGGATTGTAAGTCACGAAGTATAAAAATGAAATTGTGATGTGACTTTATGCAAATTCTGTTCATATATAATTAAATTGTAAAGAGGATGACATGAATTGACTACTCAATTTAAACTTGTTACATGTATTTATGTAAATGAAGCAACACGGGACTGTACGTCACTCAATATAAAAGATGTTACGTGTATTTAGGTAAATGAAGCAACACAGGACTGTACGTCACTCGGATATAAAAGCCGATGCAACCAACAACTCAAAGAGGTGTTGTATCAATGTAAGGTTGGCTAACAAGGAGAGGGCACGGTCTGGGAAATGAACTTTGGAATCAAACTTTGTGTGGTGGTAGTTTACCCTTCATGTGTTAATATGATAAAATATTAGGGCGCACTATTCAGCCAATTCCGAAAAAAATGGATTCAAAGTTTTCATAGCTGTTTATTGAAGATATTAAGTTTTTAATATTTTATTTATCAGAAATTCATCAAATAGTATAAAATAACAAATTTAACATATCGTAACTTTTTATTCAGTTATTTTATTCGATATTTTATTGAATTTCTAAGCTTAGCAACTTCGAAATGCAAGAATTGTTTATACAGTATATATATATATATTCACTGAAATAACAGCATTGAAATTTTGTGTGATAATTGATGGTTCATGATACACTGCGCTACCTGTTTTTATGCTATTGAAGATATTAAGTTTTTAATATTTTATTTATCAGAAATTCATCAAATAGTATAAAATAACAAATTTAACATATCGTAACTTTTTATTCAGTTATTTTATTCGATATTTTATTGAATTTCTAAGCTTAGCAACTTCGAAATGCAAGAGTTGTTTATACAGTATATATATATTCACTGAAATAACAGCATTGAAATTTTGTGTGATAATTGATGGTTCATTATATTTTTCCGTTATTGAAAGAAGATATTGTTATCTTCTCCAATTGTCTTCTTTATCAATAAATACTGATTTTATTCGACTCCATACAGCATACGTATATATACGGTTTTATCAATAATGTATGTTGGTTATTGTCATGAAAGTAGTAAAATTCATGAATAGTTTTAACATTTTCCAGACAATGTCTGGCGTACTGTTATAGAGCTAGCGAAACAGATGAGATAATGGAGACAAAACTATCGTCACAATCAGACAGAGAAACGACATTGATATTATCAAAAGTGCAGCAGTACATGCTAAGTTAGAACTGGCACGAATGTGATGCAAACTGCATCATGGAATCTTTTATCTTACTCAGAATGAATCTTATATTATTGTTATTATTAACATCTTAAGATATTAAATTTCGCAAAATTTATAAGTAAAATTACGAGATAAATTATTTATATTATAAATTATTAGCATAAAAATGACTAAATTAAAAAAATATATAGTATTTGCAATTTTTATTTGAAACAATATAATTTTATCAAGTGGACTTTTATTATTACTAAATTTATTTAGGATCTTTATGTAGCTATTAAGTAAAACTTGTTGCATACAATTAAACAAGAAAAATACTGCACTTTAACATGAAAAAAGGCCCAGATTTGTATCAAGCAGACTGTTTTCTTGAAAAGAAAGATTTTTTTTTTCTTATATTTCTAAAGTTAATAAAACACGTACTACTAGTCCCTGTTTTATTTTTAATTTTCAAAAGTCTGTCGTGACTGTCGTCGAAATAGTAGTTTCGGCATTTAATTATTTTGAATTGATTTTTGGATTAATAAAGTCTATAAAAATGATTTAAATAACTTCAAAAATATATCTTCGACGATAATGAATATGAACGCAAAATATTCTTAAATATTAATTTTTTTAATGATTATAAATCATTTAAACCCAAGATTTTCTTGAAAAATTATCATTTTGCTGTAGGCCTGCCTAATTTTGGTATAAATCTAATATATATTTTAATGTGAGTATATAACTTATATTTGTAATTAATAAATCTGACTTTAAATTTAGAAATGTTTACTTTTTCATATTTAATTTAGTTAAATGTAGAATAAAAAATTAAATAATTATAAATTATTAAAATTAATATAAAATAATTAAAAATAGCATTTATATATAGGAAAATTGTTTAAAATTAATTTTCAAAACTTCCAATTTATTAGTATAAATTTCTAACATCATATTATTGTTTTCGATCTAACACGTAATTGGTACTTCTAGTTGTAAGTACACCGAACCCACGGCCCATACCGGAAGTCAGCAGAGACATACAGCGCGCTACCGACTCGACTACTCGGCATTCTGACGTGTTCGCACATTTTTTATTATATATAACAGCTATGAAAACTTTGAATCCATTTTTTTCGGAATTGGCTGAATAGTGCACGCTAATATTTTATCATATTAACACATGAAGGGTAAACAACCACCACACAAAGTTTGATTCCAAAGTTCATTTCCCAGACCGTGCCCTCTCCTTGTAAGTGACATTAGAATTCTTGTAAAGGTCTACGATTGTTTGAAGTTTGTATTAGTGGTGGAGGTAGTAGATTTAAGTAGTATTTAAGGTTTCTTTCTTGTGAATAATTGATTGATGATATTTGAATTGGGTTAAACAAGTTTTGTTGATTAATTGATTGTAGCTTTATTATCATTTCAATAAAGCTTTATTAACACTTTTGTAAGTGTTTTTGAGTCTAATAAATATATATATTTTGTTATTTAACTTGTTTGAGAATTTATTCAATTTATTAGTATAAATTTCTAACATCATATTATTGTTTTCGATCTAACACGTAATTGGTACTTCTAGTTGTAAGTTCTGGTTTCCGGTTATTTTGTTTTCGTCAGTTAGACGTTAAGTTTTGTTAGATTGTTTTGAATTTAATTATATTTAAGTTAGAGTTTAGAAAAAGACTTGAGCTCAGGCCGAACTCTGGATTGCAGAGTTGCTAGAACCGTTAGGTTTAGTTGTAATTAGTATTATTAATCTTCGTTAGAATTCGCGACTTTGCAAGCATAGAGTCCCATTCTTCTATGGGACCTGTGGATGATATGAACAGGATTTGGCTTTTCTGCAGAGTGAGCAAGGATTGGTATTGAGACTTTTCTGGCAGTACGACACAAAGACTACATTTGGTAACAAACAACTTCATTTATTAGAGAAAGAGAGTTTACATTGGTAACAGTATTTTTGCTGCTCAGCCTGAGTTTGCGAATAACTGCGAAAATCAGTTTTGTGGTTATATACAGGGTGCACCAGCTAAATCCGGACAAATTTCAAATTGAATTTCCCACCATATTATTAATTATATTTGTTTGTTATAGCAATTTCATCCGAAAATAATTGATAGAATTTTCGGCAGAATTTTTTTAAATATAATCAAGCTAATAAAAATTAGAATACTATACACATATATGCAGAAAATTCGGCTCACATTGTCATTCAGGCATTTAAAATATAATGAAAAAATTGTTTTTATTTTACAGTTGCTTGCTCTTTATAAATAGTTCTGTATATCAATTGTAATTACCTATATCAGGGATGTCAAACTGGCGGCCCGCGGGCCGCATGCGGCTCTCGATGTGATTTTTTGTGGCCCTCAACGCTCTTAACTAAAATGAAGATGAGAATATGTTATGAGATAATAGAAAATGTCACTTCGTAACTATGTCATATACTATGATACACTAGTTCGATTTTTATGAAATATAATTGCATGTGTTATTTTGTTTCCATTGGCCTTATCGGATGTATACGTACAGATGAAACTGTTAGTTCGATTTTTATGAAATACAATTGCATGTGTTATTTTGTTTCCATTGGTCTTATCGGATGTATACGTACAGATGAAACTGATTTTCAGATCGGTGATACTAACAAAATGCTGTTTTGCAAGGATTACATCGTTTTGTGCGAATTTCTTACCAAACAAAAAACAAAAAGCCGTAAATGAGAACCTGTACTTTTTTGGATAGACAAATGCAATGATCAACTTCCAAACAATCCCTCTTTGAAGGACGTGCATAAAAGACGCACTAATGGACTTGTTAAAGATTTATTTGTTATGTTATTAACTTATTTAAAAAATCTAAATAGTTATAATAATTTGAATTTATAAAATTTTAATGAAAGCTTTGGCTTTTGTACAGAAAATGTGACTTTTAACGCTTAATAGAAAATTAAAGATGATATACAGAAAATGTGACTTTTAACGCTTAATAGAAAATTAAAGATTGATAGAGGAATTAAATTAAAAAACATATATATGTGTATAATTAAAAGAAATTGTGTACTAATTATATATTTTTATAATATATTCATTTGATTACACAATGTTTTTAAATATTCTATCTATATTTCTGAATCCTACTCCAAAATGTAATTTAAAAAATAAAAAATAAAATGTGATGTGGCCCGCGGTAACCTTACAAGCTTATTAAACGGCCCTTGAATTAAAATGAGTTTGAATACCTGATCTATATTTTCTCTAATGTATCAAAATATTGATATATTTATATCACGCATCGAATATATAGTTTAATTATCATTTTTATATCTATTGAAAAATTTTATTTTACATTTAAAATTAATACAAAAAATATCATAAAAATAAGCTATCTTATATGGTTATGCAAATTTTAATCAATTAAATGATTTTAACATTTTTTAGATAAAATTACTTCATTTAAAAATGTTTAGTTCATTTTTTCCCGATTTGTTATGTAAAATTGTAAATCTATGAATGTATAAGATATTATATGTATGAAATTATCGGTTATGGGGGAAAAATTACATATATGATTGAAACATCATATTCTATGCATGTTACATTAAAAAATTTTTATTATTTGCGTTAATATTTAAAATGATTTATCTATTCTAATAATAAATAAAAACTACATATATTCTTTTATAAAAATAATTATATATATGATTGGCTTAGGTCAATAACATGTTTTTTTTACAAAAAATTCAATATAATTTATAAAAGATACTGCTTACAGAGTCACACTTTAAGCGAATTATCACTAAAAGAAAATAACATCTGCTTAATATTCTGGTTTAATTATAGATTTTTTTAACAAAATTTATCAAATATCTCAGAAATTTCATTTTCTTAATAGCATGTTATTGCCAAGCCATTCAGATTTATTCCAAAATGTATTTTTTAAATGGGATGTAAAATCAATTTTTTGGATCATATCATTATATAAATAGAAAATGTATTATTTTCAAGTAGAAGTGGACTTACGCTCCATTTCTATCTTGATATATCTAGTTATATAAGATATACCGAATCGATTCTTCTGATAAATAAAATTTATTTTACAAGCTTATGTAAAATGCGGCATGAATGTATTCTATTAACCACATGCTATTTTATGCATCTCTAGAACTTACAATATTGTTAAATCATTCGAATTGTTTTCATTGAATTATTAGATCTGGCTATCTTAGAACAGATTCTTCTAAATAATCGTCAGCAATACGAACATTTTAAATTTAGTAAGTTATTAATTTTGACGATGAATGACTTCGAATACATAATGGAGAATAAAAATTTATTATTTTTATATATTAATTTTTGTGTCTACGTTGGCCATAAAATAATATAAAAACTAATAAATAGTATACCAAACTAATATCAGAATAGAGTATTATTCAATACAGTAGAAGAAGAAATCGCAAGTAAATAATCAGAAAAATATTCGAATTACTTATAAAAATTTTTAAGCGATTAGAAAATCATTGGATTTAGTTCAAAAGATGTGAATAGCATTTTTTTAATGTTTGTAATGTTAATATAAAATGGAATTCATAAATGTTGAATTTCTGTAAACAGCTATTTAAACAGTTGTCTCACATAGAAAAATCTCTGTACAAAAGATGTGAATAGCATTTTTTTAATGTTTGTAATGTTAATACAAAATGGAATTCAGAAATGTTGAATTTCTGTAAACAGCTATTTAAACAGTTGTCTCACATAGAAAAATCTCTGTGACAGTTTAACGTATTGTAATTTTTTTTGGGTTTATTTTTTATAATTTCTTAATTTTGAATTATATGTATCTTGTGTATACAAGTAATTAAAAATTGTGCAGCTAATTTTAAATTATATCTATTCTGCAAACTATGCTAACTAGTTATAAGGTCCTATGCAAGGATCGTATAAAGACATTTATTGACATAGTTATAAGATTTTTATATAACGAATCACTTATGTAAAATATTATAAAAATATTCAACTATATCAAAAATTAATAAGTTATTTATAATATATCAAAAACACGACAAATATTTTATTAATTATAAAGGAAATTGTTCAAAAATTTTAAACGGTTTTATTAATTTTAAAATTTGTTTCCATATAGTGCTGTTATAATTTTTCTTTGTGCATAAGGATTATTAAAATGATACTTATATTTAATTATAATTTTGAATTAATAATTTATCAATAATATAATATTATTGTGAAGAAATAATTTTGCCGAATTATTTCTTCACAATAATAAATGCCACTTAATAGGCGTATAAAGCATAAAATATTTTACGCTGTAACTTATTAATATAGTAAAAATTCATGTAACCTGTATAAACAACAATTTCGCCATTTAAATAACTATATTAGTAAATTTTTTTCAATAATTACATTATATTTTCTTTGTAATTTTTTATTTATCGTAATAAATAATAAAAGAATATTGCATTTGTATTCTAAGTAATTATTTCATAATTTGAATTTTTGAAATAATAAAAAATAAAATTATACACTGACCTTTTTCGCTCAATCGTAGCTTATTTTTGTGTTGATACGTCTTCGAGAAATCTAGAATATTAAAAATTTATTGAATAATAATATTAAAATTTGAATTATTTTATACAAATCGGTTTTTATTTATAATCTACATAAATAGAATTTACAAATATATAAATTAGAACTTTAATTTAAATACTTTTCAATTAAATTTTCTTCAAAAATAAAAAATATATTTGATCAGCGATTGCATGGATAAACAGGTACAATCCCCTAATCAAAATAATTGAATTTGTCAATTCAATTATTTTGAATTGACAAATTCAATTTGTCAAAGAACATTTTTTTTATAAAACATTTTTTTTTATAAAACATTTCCATTTTAGCTAAAAATACTTAGTTCATTGATTTTAAAATCAGTGAACTAAGTATTTAGCCCTGTAAAGACAATTTCTGTTTTCTAATATTATATTCATTATTTATGTTATGAAATAAAATATTTTTGTATATACATTAAACTTAAATTATACTTTTACAAAAAAAATTTAATTTATCAATATGCTATACATTTTATAAAACAACTATATATGTAAACAATCTAATATACATTTCACAAGTCAGATTTCAAAAATCTATTACAAATTTATAGAATTTTTGGTACAGAATTTTTTATATGCATGGATTAGAAAGGAAATTTTCTATAAAGAATTTTTATTAAGGATATGTGTATAAATTGTTAAATCATAATGTAGTTCAGCATTATTGAAGTCTTTATTGTACAATAAAGGAATAAAACAATTTTTTTTTTAAATTCCAAATTAAGATAGATTTCTTCTTTGTAGATCATATTTGGCAATCAATTATGTAAATGTATGTTTTTATTTGTATATCATTATTAATGATCATAAATATTATTTCAGATTGAAGATTCTACGTGTTTTACTTATGATTTTTTATTCATGCACCATTAGCGGAGGTCAGATTAAGTCCCCCCGATGACGTCATTTCCGGTCACGTGAGCAAATTTTAACTCCTATGACAAAAGTAGTGATACTGAACAATTACCAAATTTATAATTAAAATCTTATTATATTTTAATTATAAATTTATGTTTTTAAAATTTCGATAATTAATTCAAAATTAAATTACATACTTAAATTATGAAACGAAAACATGCATCAATATTTTTCATGTTGTCAGTAGTTGATATAATATAACTTGATAATGATGATGATATGATATAATATAACTTTCATGATTTTTTGGAGGTCCTGCTATAAGTCACGATGAATCTTTGCGGCCCTTAGTCTTAGTAAGTCTGTGCATCCCTGACTTAGAAGCAGAATTATAACAGGATAAATTTTGTCCGTAATGACTTTTCAGTTATTGCAGTCAGTAGATGTAATATCTGATTTTAAAGTCAGCCATGCCTAATCATCTTTGATTAGGCATGGTGTTTGTTCTTTCGTTCTGAAGAGTGAGAATAAAAAATGTTATCGGAATAAATCATTGTTTATAATATTTTATAATTCACAAAATGACCACAAAAAATTACATTAAATAAAAAATCATATCTTTAAAAACTATATGGTAAAATAAAATATAAACAACTGATAAACGTAGTAGTCAAAATTAATGCAAAATTGCAAAGGGTGTTCACTTTGAATTTCTTTAAACGATCTTGTCTAAATATACAGTTATTAATTATTAAAGTAATTATAAAATAATTAAATTATAATTATATTTAATAATTATGACATTATTTATGCAAATGAACATTCTGTTAACTTAAAAGCATCAAACAAAGCTGTAGAGAATGTTTTTGACCGATAATGAATGATAAAAAAAGATATGACAACAATAAATCAAATCGATGAGTATAGATCGCTAAGAGGTTAAAATAAATTTTATTATTAACATTTCGTCAGTAAAACTGCACTTGTATGGTTTATTAAAGATTGAATTTTGATATTAATGAGGTGACTTCTGTTAATTTGATCTACCAGGTTATATCAAAATTAATAATCATTTTTTGTGATTTTTTACAGGAGGAATATTATTTAGTCGTTGTGAAGTTTGTCGAAGACAACCGTGGAATGACTATTATGGTTGTATTGCTTGTAAAGAGTGCATTATGTTTATGTTGTACTGTATCCTTCAAAGAAAAGTGTTTACGTGCAACAGGAAACAGAAATGTATTGTTGATATGCCATTCAAAATTGCATGCGGTTTCTGTTTTGCTAAAAAATGTTATAGTAAAGGATTTAAATCTATAAGATTTGGAATACACGACAACAGTTATTACATGAAGGATATAGTACATTGTGTTAGAAAAATGGAGGTAAGTTTCTATTTTTATAAATATTTTGATGTCATGATGTGTTTAAAATAAAGAATTATATATAAATTTTTTTCTTCTTTTTCTAAGAGGCTCATTTTCAAACTTATGCCAGTTCTTTGTATATAATTCATCTACTGCTCGAACATGTTATCCTATTTAATACTCATTTATCAATCCTGTTTATTGCTTGAATCGATAAACTAAATTTTTTGATGATAATGCATTGCGACAAGACGTAGATGTGACTTATCGCATCATTAGCATGATCATGGATTAAATTGTTAATATGATATAGAGTTGCGACGCAAATAGTTTTATCACGTCATGTTGCAGCGACAATAGGCTAAGTACAAATTAAACTAACGACAAAAATATCAACATACTGATAAGTAATGAGCCCTCGATTTACGAAAAGCTGAAATGATAATAATATATATCTATCTATCTTATTACTTTTATATTTTTAAAACATTAATTATGAAAGAATTTACATAAATTTCACTTATGTAATATTAACAGAATTTTGATGATTATTGGAAGATACGATAGCATTATAATCGATAATTGTCGTTTAATTATTATTGCGGTAATGTCATACTTATCAATACAATATTAATATATAAAATTAAAATGAAAAATTATGAAATTAAATAATTTCGGAACTTTCACAAAACTCCACAATGAAATATTTCTGAGATAAGGCAATCAAAATATAAAAATCTTGAAGTTCTCACATGGCAATAGTTTTAAATCTTAAAATTTTTCAATCACATCTAAAATATGTAGATTTCCGTTCATCCACTTATGTTCGTGTACGATTTCTTAATTTATAAAAGAAATACTAATAGATTTAATCCTGGTGATTCATACAGCGTTAATAAAAGAAATATGTACTATAAATTTTTCAACTATAATTCCTTTAGAGACGTTTTTTTCTATGTACTGAAATCTTTAATGATACCATTTTCTTGCTTATTTTTGATTTCTAAAATTTCATTAAAATTTGCATCGTCATGAGCCTTCAAACTTATATAATAATAATTTATCATTGATTATTAATTTTATTCTGAAGGAATCAACGAATTATTTGACTCTGCATAAAATCAAAAAGTTCAAAAATTTCTTTGAAAACGAAAGATTAAAGGCTAAAAAATGGTTAGCAAATAATCCACCTCCTGAATCAATTAAAGTTTCAAAGACAAAGGTAATCTTTTTTTTTTCCTTGAATCACATGAAACAAAATTCTTTGAAAATAATTAGAATTTTTCGCACAGAATATGGAACTGAGATATCTACTTTTGAAGATTGCCGAAAAATCTTTATACAGCCATGACTTACTTTACATGAAGAAGAGCTATTTTGATCCTTACAAATGTGAATCATCTCTCTTGCAATCTGTAACCATCCACATTCTAGAACTAGTGAGAAATCTAAGAGATATTTATCCAGACGGTCATATGAATGAGGAACAAAAGAAAAAATGGATCTATTTATCAGGTAACAACTATATAATTGAATATAGTAAATTTAATTGAAAGAAAACTTAATGGTATTTTTTAGATACGAATCAACATGACATTTTAAAAGACTTCGTGAATATATTCGAAGATCTTTATTCCTGCGTGATGAAGTGTAATTCCTTCCTTAATCAATTGAAAGATTTTTCTTTATGAAGATTTATTTTTTCATTTGTAAACATTTCCATGTGCTTTTATGAAACTTTATTACATTAACTATCCTGATTTAATCATTTAATTAAAATATTCATATACTATTGTGTTTGTTAATTTATTATTGTAATTTAATAAAAGGTTAATTATTTACTTTAATGATGTATTATTTATATTTGTTTATAATACCTATTATTTAAAATTTTTAATTTTAATATACAGTCAAATCTCTTTAAGCCGCCACCATCGGTTGGAAAGTCCTCTCTGGCGGTAAAGGAGGGTGGCGGTTTATGGAGGGTTTATTCCTCTCTGGCGGTAAAGGAGGGTGGCGGTTTATGGAGGGTTAATGGTAACAAGAAAACATGTATAGACTAAATGACATTGTTTCATTTAATTAAAGGTGTGTAAAGGAGGGTGGCGGTTTATGGAGGGTTAATGGTAACATGTGAGAAAACATGTATAGATTATTATGGAGGGTTAATGGTAACATGTGAGAAAACATGTATAGACTAGAGTGACATTGTTTCATTTAATTAAATTTCACTTGTAACCATCCATTACTGTAAGAAAAGTTTTCGATGTTAAATTTATCTCCAAAAATTCTTGCCTGTTCTTTTATGATTTCGTCTGTCACTGCACCGTGCTTCTCATTCACTTGGATTATCCACATTGCAAGTGCATTCTCCAACTTTTCATGCTTTCCACTTTTGATCTTTTTAATAGAATGTAATGACTTTTCTATTTCAATCCGGTTTTCTTTGCTTTTCAGAATGTCACCAATTGCTCGTCTGCTGATTTTTTTTTTTTATCCAGAGTCGAGATTACAGTCTAATAATTGTTAATAGATAAATTACTTAATTGTCATCTCTAATGTTTCTATTTGTGTTGGTTGACCTTGCCATTCGGGCAAGGTCAATCAACACAAATAGGCGGTTTAAACAACTGATTTGTCTACTAATGAAATGGTTTTGCCTCCAGAAATGTTACAGCAGTTGATTTATAAAAAAAAAAAAACAGTTTAAACTGTTTTTCTTCTTCCGCAAAGTCGAGGTTATGGCTTTCCAGTCTTCTCCTATTAGATTTATTTTGTAAAAATCCGTTTAAAGTTTTGGAATAGCTCATTTTGAAATGTGAATAGGGATGTGAATAGTCACAGGATCGAGATTACAGTCTAATAAATTACTTAATTGCCATATTCTCTAATGTTTCTATTTGTGTTGGTTGACCTTGTCATTCCACAGGTACGAGATTAGTCTAATAAATGTTAACAGAGATTACTTAATTGCCATCTTCTCTAGTGTTTCTATTTGTGTTGGTTGACCTTGCCATTCTTTACGAAATAAAGAGCGCACAGAAAAAATACTAATATTCATTTATCATAGCTAACATCTGAATTGACGGGTATATTGAAAAGCACTTAAAGAACAAACAGAATGTAAACTTGATCGAAAACAGTAATATGGAGAACAACGTGTCACCAGTTGGCGTCCATAACAAACTTATTATAATTAATAGTGCATCAATAATTTTTGAAAAGTTTATCTGTTTAGAAATAAAATAGACTGCTTCTTAACCGGAGTAATAAGGAAATTAATTTCTCAGATAATCCCTGAAATATTCGAAAAATAGAAATTATGAAAAAATGTCCTCTATTATAAAAAAATAAAAATAAAAAAAAATTTTAAAAGATTACATTAATAAATTTTTATTGAAATGTTTTATTATTTACTGGAAAAGAAACAAAAAAAATGTATTTATTTGCAGCAAGAAATTATTGCAGCATGCGTAATTTGAATTTAATTGTGATTTTTATCCCTAATTATCCAAGATATAATAATAAACAAATCTGGACGTTTTAAAAATCTTTCACATATCAAATCTGTGATGAAACATCGACAGTTAGACAGTTGCAGGTTGAGAATTAACTGGTTTAATCACAAACCGAGAAGTGAGTTTTAACCCAACCACAGATAAATGACTCTGTTGCATTATAAGGTAAAATTTTCCTATATGTGATACAAAAATATTTTTATACCTCATTTAGTTTTCAAAAATTTTTAAGTTACATAAAAATAAATCCATGCGAAATACAATCATATTCTAATCATAGGATAAATCGACAGTGATGAGTGATTTATGAAAGTAATAAAATCAGAGATTGATAAATGTTTTTAGTGATTGAGAAATTAAATTTTAAGATTTTATTCTTTTCTGATTTAAGTTATTTTCCAACAAGAATTTTCTATCCAACATATGGCATCAGTTGAATTAACCCATGCCAATCCGGCCGAAAGTTTGAATATGTCAGAGAAAGTGAAAATAAAGCTATCATTTGATCATTTCATCAAATTTGATATCAGTTGAATTAACCCATGCCATATTTGAATATGTCAGAGAAAGTGAAAATAAAGCTATCATTTGATCATTTCATCAAATTTGTATTCACTGTCTGCATATGAATATTATTATGAACTTTTACCTAATATAAAAAGAAAAATCTTAAAATTAATTTATTTTTTAACATTCTAGATCTAGACAATGTCATAAATTCTTTAATTTGATTTGATTTAATTACGAAGCTTTATTATAATTTCAGAATTTTAAATAATATAAAGAAATGGAAAAAAACAACGAATTTGAAAAATTTGTATGGACGTGGAAATTCCTTTAATAGACGGAAATCAAGACAAATTTATTCCATGAAAAAAATAATAACAAAATACTTAAAAAATCTTATCCTTTCGAACAAGAATTGCCGTTGAAAATACTCAAATTTAACTCTGAAAAAATTCAAGTTTTGATTGCCTAACTTTTTCATATCTCTACATATTGTACTAATCCTATTCGTTTCCATAGCTAATACAGAATGGATGGTTTCTATTAGATTAAAATTACTTTAAGGTTCTTTAAGTACAATTGTGACTCATAACACTTTGCTTACAAGGAAGCAGAGTTGCTGAGCTCAGATTTCGATGAAATGTGGCAGGTTGATAGATTATGGAAAGCCATTAATATATGCAAAAAATTGGAACCTAAAGCTCACGCTCTGTGTTCTTTTATATTAATTAAAATCTAAATAATTCGTCACTTCCACTGTCGCAACATTCGCATCACGTGACAACACTGGTCTTTCGCGATGCTTGTTCGATGACGGCGACGGTTTATTATATTATTTATTAATTAATATTACTATTAATTAATAATAATATTAATTGGTAGTAAAATGAAATATAATACAATGCGAGAAATAAATTATTTTCGTTACAACCTAACCTACCACAGTTGCAACACTGGTCGCTCGCGATGCTGGTTCGGTGACGGCGACCGTTTATTATATTATTTATTAATTAATATTACTATTAATTAATAATAATATTAATTGGTGGTAAAATGAAATATAATACAATGCGAGAAATAAATTATTGTCGTTACAACCTAACCTACCACAGTTGCAAGAAAGGCTACAATTTTATTAAATTACAAATTACAAATGAAAGTAGTCTACATATTTAAGGAACGAAAATGTTACATAAATGTGGTTTCGAATTAGTAGTATCATCAGTATCGTGAAAGAAATGATGAAAACAGAGCTTCAGTTTGCACCACGAACATCGAACAAAAATAAACGAGTGACAGTCGTCTTCATTACACATACCAGTAACATCAGCAAATGCAAAGTCAATAGGATTGACAAATGATGGTTTAGTAGCGAAATAGCCAGCCAAGTAAAAACTATATTGCCACATGGTAACGTAACGTGTCTGTATATGTTATCATCAAAACCTGAAATTAGTTAAAACCCGATTTGCCTAGTTGAAACTAGTTGGAACAAAGCCCGTTCGTGAATACTAGTATTAACTAGTTAATACTAGAATTCACTAAGACATTTTAGGGAAAACTGGTATTGACGGAAAAATTGCTTTGTTTGCAATTATTTACAGTTTTACTAGTTAAAAGTAGTTAAAAGCGTTCGATTTGTTCAGTTTATGAAAACCGAACTTTTCATTCTGGAATGAAAGTTACCTTATCGAGCCATGTTCGGGATAGACCCAAGAGCTCCGGGATAGACTCGCGACTTCAGCATTGCTATCAGATATTCTCGAAAACATTGAAGATGAGGACGAACTACAGAGAGTCATCGAAGAAATGAATGCGCGACTGAATGAAACTGAGAATCACCCTTGCTGAAGAATAACATGAGGTTGGTCCTAGTGAAGTTTACATCACATCAGCCAGGAGAGATAATGATGAAAATTTGTCTAAACCGGCCAAGAAAACGAAACACATTTCCGATGCCATCCACTCTTCTGTTGAAGTAGAAGATAATGTCATATTCCCAATCCCGGATATGGACAAAACAAAGGCAGGTTTTTGAAATATCATCGGACTTGTGCTGGAAAAAAATGAAGTTCTGCACAAGATCGGAATTAAGAATGAAAAGCTGGATAAATTATATTGCAGGTAGGTTTTGTATTTTTTATGTATTTGTACTACTTAGAGAGTGCCCAGAATATGATTATGAAAAAATATCTTTTGTAGATTGGAATTTGATGTTTGTCGAGAGAAGTTCCTGATGCCCGAAGAAGTACCAGATACAGATATTTCTTTGAGGACGGCAGGTAGGAAAGCGGCGATCGCACCACAAGACTTTACACGTTGGGTTTGAGAGAAAGGCTGCATTTCGAAAAGATGCTAGTGCAAGAAGAAGAGAATTCTCTGCAACTCTAAACGTTATAACAGTTTTCCATGAGGAAACAAATAATGTGCATCATAAATATATTTCTTTTTGTAAATTTCAGTTACTATGTTTTTATTCTCCCCAACACATGATTGCATGATTAGGAAGATTAGGAAGACCTAAAAGAAATTTTAGGTAATACTAGTATTCACTAGTCATATCGAGTTTTAACTAGAGGAGTTTTAGTGAAAGCCAAAGTTTCTAACAAAAATAGTGAATTCTAGTATTAACTAGTTAATACTAGAATTCACTATAGTTAAAACTCGATATGACTAGTGAATACTAGTATTACCTAAAATTTCTTTTAGGTCGTCCTAATCTTCCTAATCATGCAATCATGTGTTGGGGGGTATTCACGAACGGGCTTTGTTCCAATTAGTTTCAACTAGGCAAATCGGGTTTAGATGTTTTGATATAAAACAGAACACAACAAATCTAAAAATTGTCTTTTGAATGAAATGTTATTTTAATAAAATAGACATGATTAAATTTAAATATATAAACAAAAATGATATGTCATGTACTGTTCTTAATGTAATTAAGATTTGATTCATGAAACGAATTTTTTTAAATAAGTTTTGTTTTCATTAAAAAATTGTTTTAAAAATCTTTTTTCCACTTTTGTAAAATGAATTATATAGAATTTTTTTAATAATAAATAAGTAATAATCAAGTATACTACCGTTCCACTTTCCTGTGAACAGATGGGTATTTTTCAAGATTGGTTTGGGCCCTGGCTATTGAATCCATCGAACCTCATCCTTCAATCTTCGGGTTTATCCTACTGTGTGTGTTGGTCAGACTCTGGTGAGCTGAAAGTGGCCGCCGTCAGATAAAGTATGTCCCATATGCGATATGGCAGTTTAACTTACCTAACCTATTCTCTATAGTAGAACTATCTTCTTATTAAAATCTTTCATCGTATTTTATAAACCATCCAGACTTAGCGAAAAAATTAGCATTGCAGAAATATAATAATATATTACAATTATTAATTCGCATAACTTCAAGATTTCATTGTAGTACAAATATGATCGTAGAATTTGAAATTTTCATACAGATTGAAAGGTCGTCATGGTTAATTTTTGTATCAATTTTTTCTTTAAAATTGTTTTCTACTGTTCTCATCTGAAAAATCTGAAACTTATATAATTATCTGAATAAGTTAAATTTGCTTTTAATTTTTCCTGTGCTTCTTCTAAAAGTTTCCTTTATTTATGCATGATTGCTTCACATGGTTTTAACACTTTAACGATGATTTTTACTAAACTCAATTTGAAGTATAGTGATGGAAAAAAAACATTTTTGAAATATTAATATCATAGAATAAAATTTTGTCTTGGAAAAGACTTTTTCAAATAAAATGATTTTATCACTTTAATTTTATTTACAAGAAATGGGATATTTTGCATAATCTTGTCGGATTCAAAATTTTAGGACTAATTTTTAAGGCATCACAAATACACTGATTGTATTTATTTGTAATCATTTCATCTGAGTAAACACGAATTTTCTCTGACGATTCGTTTATGTAAGCAACGTTTGCGATGAATGTACGGTATTTTACTATTTCATAAAAGCCTGCCTTCAAACTTAGTTTTGGACAATAACAAAAATATTCTGATGTGCATGTTTGTGCCTTTGTTCTAAAATCTGCATTAAATTTTCAGTGCTATTAGAAAATATAACAATGATTGATATTTGTACGGAAAAATTTCAGATAAATTCATCTGATGTTTCCGAAACGAAATTATGCTAGTGGCCTTTTTCCAACAAAAATCAATCCTTGAAGTCTAGATTCTAATAATTCAGTATGATTTTTATAAAAATTTAAGTTTCTGACACGGTCATTCGTTATCAATTGAAGAGATGATAGTATAGAATGAAATCTGGATCACCACTATCATTGCCTGCTATTACTTCACAATTAATTACTGATTTACAATCTTCATTCAATGTACAATTATTTAGTGTTCTAGGAGTTGGAAGGTTCTTGTCATGAAGAAGAAATTGTAAAACTATTGTCAAATTCGAAGATTGGCTTCAAAGAAAATTCCTTTATGTTGGGTTAAATAAAGAAATAGCTAATACAGTCAAACCTGTTTATATGCGGTCCTTTTCTGTGCGGTTTTTTTTTGTGCGATTGTTTATGTGCGATTTTTTTTGTGCGGCAGATTAAAAAAATTCCATCAAATGGATATTATGAATAAAAATTAATTTAAAAATGAAATTTAAAAAGGAAACAACAGAAAGTTGTCAAAATAACATGCAAATTAAAAAGAATCCAACACAGGGCCCACTCGATATTACTGTTCTTGTACACACTGCGCCAACTAGTAACAGTAGTTGATAACCGTCCTATGATTAACGTACTAAAAAACATAGGAACATTTTTCATTCAAGAAGTATATATGTGTAAATTCAATTTTTCCTTGTTTGGATAACCAATTTCTAGCTACATCGGGAGGTTTTTGAGGTTTTGAATTACATATTTTCTATGTGGGACTTTTTTTATGCGGTCCCTATTTATCGCATAAAAAAATTTATTTTTATATGTGTTGCAAACGATATATTTTATAGCTGTTTACGAAGTTTCAGGATATTTTTTTTATGCGAATGTTCACTCCTCACGCAGATGATTTTCTTGTTGTAGGAAACGCGCTATGATAGATTTTGGTTTATTTCAGTGAGTCTTTGATGGCTTGTATAAAATGGCTGGCTTTTAATTTTATCCAGCCAAGCAATTTTACTCGAAAGTGTAACTCCTTTTCTTGCATTCTCGGCAAATATTTAAAAATTTTAAATAAAATCAACACTGTAAATGAATATCGCTAGATATCAGCAATGAAATTTTATTTGAAAGTGTAAAATCATTTCTTGGCATCTTGGCAAAGATTAGTTTTTCTTGAAAGTGTAAAATCCTTTCTTGGCATCTTGGCAAAGATTTAAAAAGCAAAGCAATTTTATTCGAAAGTGTAAAATCCTTTCTTGACATCTTGGCCAAGATTTAAAAATTTTAAATGTGCAAAATCATTTCTTAGCATCTTGGCAAAGATTTAAAAATTTTAAATAAAATCAACACTGTAAATGATCTTGGTAAAGATTTAAAAATTTTAAATAAAATTGACACTGTAAATGAATATCTCTAGTACAGAAAGGTAGACTCTTAAGTAGATGCACACTTGCCAGACTCATTTACTGATAATTGATATTTACGATGATATTTACTGTTAATTTTATTAAAGAATAGATGTGTGGCCACACAACTATTCTTTAATAAAATGTGTCGACGATGTGTATGTAATAAGACACGAAGAAACAACCACTCTATTGTTTTAGTCTGTATTATCTTATAGAAAGGTTTAACCTGAAAAATTACCGGTACAATAAAATGTTGTTATTTTATATAAGGAAAACTTTTTAAGAAAGCATATAACAAGTATTAGTGTACGTAGTGCTGCCATACTTTCGAAAAATTCCTAAAATATATCAAAAATTAAAAATTCCTTTTCTGTTACTGTCCCAATTAAGCGTTTAAATTATGTATTAGTTTGATTTTTGTTCTTTGAGATTTGGCCCAATTACGCGGCTGTCCCAATTAAGCGGAATCCTTTGTATTTCGTAATAAAAAAAAATAAAAATAAAAATCACCGATCTGCCAACCTTCGTTTCCAGATGCCATTCGTGGTTAAGCGGAATCCTTTGTATTTCGTAATAAAAAAAATAAAAATAAAAATCACCGATCTGCCAACCTTCGTTTCCAGATGCCATTCGTGACGGCAAGACGTGTGATGAAACCACCCAAAGGTACCATGAAGATTTGAAAGGCATCATATTTATATGAATTTATTAAATCAAAAACTTTTATTGATCTATTATTTATTAATTAGAAAACGTACACAAATCAGATTTTTCCACTTAAGTGGAATCTGTCTTATTTTAAATGGAGGACAAGTGTTTATATTCGAATTTTTTCGTTTTTTGCCTAAATTTCGGTGAAACGAAAAAATAAATGAATGATTTTCACAAATAATATTGTTTATTTTCATATATTTAACCAACATATTAGTATTATCTGCGTTATTATTTTTTAATTTTAAATACGGTATTTTATAGGGGTGTATCGATTCTAATGACAATAACCAAATTTCTTTAAAATTTAAAAATAAAACCACAAGGAATGGACCTCATCTTGCAGCATTTCATGTGCTACTGCAATGAGGAGAACAATTAGTGGTGAAGCATCACTACGCGCCAAGGAATTGTTGGCCCTCATTGCAGTAACGCATCAAATGCTGCAAGCTGAGCATTCACCGTTCCTTGTGGTGTTCAGTCAGCATTCGGGTCACCCACTAGCACCACTGTCTTGCATCCCACTGCTGTTAAAAACTGAATTATAGCTTGCATATTCTGTTTGGACGGATTTTTAATCATACGAGCCATCTTCAACTTACGTACGGGATTTAAAATGTCGCAAGTGCACAGCTTAAAAGCACTGCGCGTGCGCATACAGCTTCACTTTAATATACATGATCCTAAACTGAAACGTCAATTCACCATATGGCGCGTTTCCAACGTGTTATATTTGAACACGTCATGTAGAAAAATAAAATATATAACCTTGAAAATTTTCCCGTGTCTTGTTTTGTAGTAGAAACACTTTTATTTTAATCAAACATTCAGCGGAACTTGAAGTGTACACAACTTTACGGTGTTTAAGGAATTCGCCTTCCAATTCTTTTAAGTAAGAAAAATTTTTAATTAACTTTATTAAAATCATTTAATATTTGATTTTTTTAAATAGTATATGAATTTTAATCAGAATTTAGAACGTAGATAAAATTTTTGCTTGAGTATAGTATTAGTTCTTCTTTAATGCTTTTTAGTTCACGTTATTGATGTACTTAAATAAATATGTGAAAGTTAAGTGAATGAATTTAAATTTTTTTATATCGTACTAAATCATTGATACACTCAAATTATGAAATTTCGCTCTTGGCTATCATTACCTATTCTGTAATATTTTTTATGTAATGGAATGCAGTTATTTGTATATTGTTGGGATATTTTATTTTCTAATTGGTTATTCTGTAGTTAGTATATAGGGGTTCATGAATAATAAAAATATAGCATATGATAATTATAATTTTAATAAAATTATAATAACAATTATAAATATATAATTAGCATATTAACGTCATAACTTTTGTCTAGCCATCTAATATGATAGGCCTATATTGTTGGGATCTTTTATTTTCTAATTGGTTATTCTGTAGTTAGTGTATAGGGGTTCATGATTAATAAAAATATAGCATATGATAATTATAATTTTAATAAAACTATAATAACTATTATAAATATATAATTAGCATATTAACGTCATAACTTTTGTCTAGCCATCTAATATGAAATAATTAAAATATATATCTATTTGTAAAATTAAAATAATCAATATTCCATTGATTTAAAGGATTCAATTAAAATTTTTTAAAATTACTTTTTTATATTTTTAAACAGATTTGAATGATGTCTGATATAAGTGGAACTTTCTGTATTCACATTGTAAAATTATAAAAATATGTATGGCATAAAAAAATTATTTATTTTTTCCCAGTAACGAGAATTATTTTCCATATTCCATTGATTATTTTAATTTTGAATGATGATCTGATCATCATTCAAAATATCATTCAGATCATCAGAAATCTGAATGATGATCAGATTTGAATGATGTCTGATATAAGTGGAACTTTCTGTATTCACATTGTTAAAAATATGTATCGCAAAAAGAAAATTATTCCATTAAAATTAATTAAATTTATATGTAAATCTAGTAAAATTAAAAAATGAAAATACCACAAGAATTATTTCATTAAAATTAATTAAATTTATATGTAAATCTAGTAAAATTAAAAAATGAAAATACCACGAGTAAAATCGAGTTACAAACATTTTCAAGCTATATTTACTTCCTCCACAATTATAAGTAATTTTATTGCAAAGATTCAATTTTTCTGCCATGTGTCTACTATCAAATTGCTTTCGATAATTATAATTTTTTCCATATTTCAATAATTGTTTATTATTCTATGAATTATTCAATCCATTATTTCTTTTGAAGATTACATCTTTTTTGTATTTGTTTATGTCAAAAATTTTTTTTTATAATTTATTCCTTAGATTAATGGACACCAAAACCAGTTCAGAAATTAATTACACTTACTCTACTAAAAAATACTTTCAATATTTCGTTTACTCAAATAAATTATTTTCCTATATATTGATTTATCAGTTAACAAATCAAACTTTTTTTGTTTCGCCAGTATATGAGTTCATTTTTTTTATTTTTTACAAAGAATTAGTAGGCTGTACATAAAGCTTAGCCTAAGAAATAGAAAAGAAGAGAGAAGATATAGGAAAGTACGAGAAAAGTTGAAAGAATCCTATCATGAGAAAGTGTGATAGGTCACTAGGAGAAATGACAAAATCAACTACACCATTTATTAAGATAACAACCGCATTACATTTTCTTTTTAAAACATTAATAATAGTTTCAGTACTTGATATATGAGTCCATATGATAGATCATTAGGAGAAATGACAAGAAGCAACTACACCATTTATGAAGATAACAACAGCATTACATTTTGTTTTAAAAACATTAACAATAGTTTCAGTACTTGATATATGAGTCCATTGTCTTCACTCACATTATTCAACTCTCCATTTGAAATGATAGTCTGCTAAAAAACACTACAGCACAGTTTAATTTATTATTGCCTGCACTATATAATAAAGCTTAGATATCTCTATTTATTATCAAACCTTTAGAAAAATTATATTCTTAATTTTGTTGTTGTATATGGAACTTAAAATGTACGTTAAAATAAATAATACCAGTGCTGTACATATACACTTATGACGGACTTACTTAAGTAGGGTTTTTTCTGAAAATTGGCACCTGTTCAATGACTGAATATCAAAGAAATAAATCTTGTTTGATAAAAATTTCTAACTCGTTTTAATCAAGTTCCAGTTAAGTTCGCGCGGCGCACACCATTATTTTATTTTTTTTATTTATTTACGAACCAACTTAAGCCATATTTCATAACTTCGCTTCCGATTAAGCTAGTAAGACGAAAATTGTATATGTTATTAAGCTCTATCCCCTCATGACCCTGTAAAAATTTGAAATTTTAATATCAAAGTGACTAGGAGATCGAGGCCTTGGAACATCGCAAATTTGGGTAATGACTCATTCATCAAAATTATATAGTGCTTCCCGTAGATGTATCAAACCTATACTTTGATTTTATCAAAGTATAGGTTTTAGGATACAAGTAAAGGAAAAATTCTGAAAATGCCAATTTTTCAATTATTTTTATGACTTATTATTTACTTCACCCGAAGCGAGCGCGTCGCGTCGCATCTGGTACTGTGGCGTCGCCTATATTATCAATAAAATCTTTTTAATGAATATATTGATTATAATTTAATGAATATATTTTTAATGAATATACTGGTGAATATAATGAATATATCGGTTATTACGAAATAATCTCGTGGTTCCGGCCTAAGACATACTTTACCACCTGTATTAAAACACTATTCATACGAAACGAATAAAAGGAACATCGGTTAAAAGGAAAATATGGCGTCGGGGAAGAATTATTTAGCTATCTTAGATTATTATTTATTTATCGTGGTTGTTTAATATAATAACTTTGCAAATGTACTGATATCCCACCAAAAACATAAATGTGAAAGAATGGACTAAGTTCTATTTTTATTTATTTTTTGTCAACAGATGACGCCACTTTCCACACAGTAAGAGTAGTAAGTAAGAGTATTACTAAATTCAATATAGTCTCACTTTCAGGCTTTAACTTGGCAAGTTTTAGAATTATATTAAGTTATTACCCAGCTATCATAGATATTAAAATTTGTCAAGTAAAAGTCTGAAGAGGTTATACTGTATTCAATTTATTTCAGTATTTAAATCTCATTTTTCGACATTGGAAATTTATTTCAGTATTTAAATCTCATTTTTCGACATTGGGGTTGGAATGGAACTTGGCAACTGTTTTTGATCTCTACTCTTTTGTGCCCAAACAAGCTGGTAGAATAGAACTTAGCCCATTCTTTCACACAGACCTGGGCAAATTTTATTTGAAATAACAAATAACAAATAATTTTTCAAATAATTGAATATTGCCAAATAAAAGATAACGTTATTTGAAGATAATCTGGTTTTCAAATAATTTATTTGAAATAATTTCCAAGATAAATTATTTGTCAAATAATTTATTTGCAAATAAAAAATTATTTAAATAAATACGTTATTTGAAATAAAAATTCGAATAATTTTCCAAATAAAATTTCAAATAATTGAGTATCATCTTTATGAAATAGTCTATTGGGGTGGACTGTGCAATATCTTATCACCATAACTGCTGCATATTATATTTTAACGAGAACACTGTGCAGTGCAGATGTACAATGATAATATACACTTTTCATTTTGCAATTGTGCATCATTAGCATATATTATAAGATTATAGTACACATTTTGCACATTCTATGCCTTATATCCACTTTTGCACAATTATACACGGAATGCACACATTTTATACAACTCTAAATCAGTGCCTGTGTTGTACTGTACATATTTTGTTAAATTGTATGTAATTCGTGTATTTTTTGTACGACCGCATCAACTCGGATATATAAATTGTACATTTTGTACAAATGTACAGTACATTTTGTATAAGTGTACTTTAGTACATCTATTGAGTATAATTTGTACAATTGTACACTTATTGTATACATTTTTACAATTGTACACTATTGCATACATTTTGTACAATTGTACACCTAGTGCATACATTTTGTACAAGTGTACACTTATTACATAAATTTTTTTACAGTTGTACACCTGCTGCGTACATTTTGTACAATTGTACACCCAGTACGTATATTTTGTATAATTATACACTATTGCATACATTTTGTACAATTGTACACTTATTACATAAATTTTGTACAATTGTACACCTACTGCGTACATTTTGTACAATTGTACACTAGTGCGTAAAATTTGTTCAATTGTACACCCAGTGCGTACATTTTGTATAATTATACATTATTGCGTACATTTTGTACAATTGTACACCTACTGCGTACATTTTGTACAATTGTACACCTAGTGCGTAAATTTTGTTCAATTGTACACCCAGTACGTACATTTTGTATAATTATACACCTATCGCGTACATTTTGTAAAAGTATATATTTGTACATCTATTGAGCATATTTTGTACAATTGTACACCTACTGCGTACATTTTGTACAATTGTACACCCAGTACGTACATGTTGTATAATTTTACACTATTGCGTACATTTTGTACAATTGTACACCTACTGCGTACATTTTGTACAATTGTACACCTAGTTCGTAAATTTTGTACAAGTATATATTTGTACATCTATTGAGCATATTTTGTACAATTGTATACTTATTGAGTACATTTTGTACAATTGTACAACTTTTGTGTACATCTTGTACAACTTTACATCTATTATAAAATATTCTGTACAAGTATACATTTGGGTTTCTATTGATCACATTTAGTACAATTGTACACTTATTGAGTAAATTTTGTAAAATTGTACATCTATTTCCAACCATTTCCAACGTATTGCGCATATTTTTACAATTGTCCACCTATGGTGCACATTTTGTACAGTCTATTCTGAAATGGTTTTCACCTATTGCGGTAACAGACCGGTAACCTATCGAAGATGGATTGTAATTACTGGAATTCCATGTGATGAGCATTGAATTTTAGAAAGGATTAATTCATTTTCTGAAGAAATGGGTAAAGCGAGTTTTGTGAGGGACAGCTTAATTACGTAATTTTCATGACATGATTAATTCATTTTGAAGGTTTAAAACTAAGAAATATAGAAAATATAAATTTATTATTTATCTCAAATAAATATCAAATATTTTTACGATATATTTA